>JAZHEH010001208.1:0-260547 GCA_036589455.1 Ateles fusciceps
TAGCAAGACCAGATGGCTGAAGCAGAGTTACACAACAACCAGTAACAGTCATAACATAACATTGCTAATACTTCTAGACACAGCAGTTTGGTGATTATTGGAGCTACACACTAGCCAGAATACCACTAGAAATTCACCCTAGCTATACTACCCGCCTCTGGTTGAGACAGTCTTCTAACCTATGATTATTAACCACCAGGAGAAATGATTGGCTTTTCCTTCATTCTAGAACAGTTATTTTCAAAGAGCACTCAAACCACTGAAGAGCAGCTAACAACCTAAAATGGCAAAGAAAAACAGTGGCCTTGCGATGGATGATACTGATTGGAAAAGAAATAGACATCTCCATTGACATTCTGATGAAGTCTTCAGGAGCTGCCTACTGACAATTACAACAGTAGAAAAGCGTCAAGGGGGCATTCCTCGCTGTAGGAAGTGTTGGGGGCAGAGAGGGGCTCATTCGAAACAGGGAAGTATCACAAGCCTCTCTTCAATCATTCTGTGCTCCCCAAAGAAAATGGAAGTCTTCTGATGAAGACTTCATCAGAAACATGCAGTTGCCTCAAATACAGTGTATATACATATTTCACTTGTAAAATATATTCCCCTGGAAATGAGTTGGGTACTTTAAACATAAATTAAATGTTGATTAGTGAGTTTAAAAATGTAGTAAGCAACCATTTTCCAGAAGAAAAAGTACATACATATTCAGCTACCTTGTATGGTTCTCCAAAAAGATCAAAGCCTGAAGAAAAGAGATCGTCTTCTTGCTGGACTTCTTGATTCCTCCGCTCCCATTCCCTTTTCTTAAGTGCACTACGGTCTTGTTCATAGTGGCTGATATGAAAAAGAAAAGACAAAAAGAGAAAAAGATTAATCATGCAAGTCATTTACATTCCCCTTGTTGTCAATAAGAAGAAAAAAATTCAAGTCAACTTGCTGCCCAAGTTGACACTGCATAGAGAGCAGATCATCCTTTTCATTACACCCACTGAGTTTAAGATGCTGACCAGTTCTTCAGAATAAAGAAGAAAACAGACACTTGCTTATTTGAAATTATATTCATGACAAGCAAGTAAAGCAAAATTCTCTTCCCTTGTTCTTGTTTGATTATTATAAGCAATTACATACTCCCCAAAAGTCAGTCCACAGTGCAGAAGGTACTGAATTAAAGTTGCAATGTGTTGCCAACTACCTAGAGCTTAGAATCCACAGATGTCACAAAGTCCTAAGGGAAAGGAATTATCAAAGTGTGGAGCTACAGATAAACTGGAGTTCTGTCCTGAGCTCATAGCCAAAGTGAGCCTGTTTGAAATGAACTCACAGGGGAATTTAAGTACATTTTAGAAGTCCACAAAAAAAAAATCACCTACACTTCTTTTGTTTGGTTGTTGTGGTGTTGGTCTTCTCATAATTTTCTTCAAAGGTGAATGGAAGCCTTTTTGAAACTCTTCACAAAAAAAGGGGATCTGACTTGAATTAACAAATGGCTAACTGTGGATGAAAAAGGTGTCAAATGCCTTTAATGACCTTAATGCACAAACGTTTTATAATGCCTACCTGTGACCCTCATCACATTTCAGGCTTTCCCATTGGAGGATCAAAAGCTTCTAAACAACATTTAAGATATATTCTGGGCCTTTCAGATTTATGGAATGGAATGCTTCTTTACTAAGGAAACAATTATTTTCTTCATAATGCAAAACTGCAAATTAAACCATAATCTAAGTCTCGTAGTGGTGTATCTTATTTTATTCATTGGGCTTTTTTCATGGTTTTCGGGTTAACCTTACCCAGGGTATATATACACTGGGCAAATTTAAATTACATAAATGTACATGAAATGCCTAGCAGATCTTGGATAAATGTTGGTTTCCTTCCTCATGTTAATATTCCCATTTTAAGACTTAATTAGATAATTGTCATGCAAATGAACATAATAGCTAAAGGAATTACAAGAGATCTACTGATATAAAAGTACAGTTGACAGGCTTTAACTATATCCCAAATCTTCATATCTGTCATTGGTAGGCTAGTTTGCTCAGAGTATCATAAATTTAATTTACAAAGTAAGAACCTAGAACATAGACTATCTGCACAGCTTAACTAGATGTTGATAATCATGGAGTGTACAATCCCACTATACTTAATCTTCCACCTTTCTTCACAGAAATCCTTGAATGGTCAAATTCAAAGTGACTTTGATAACTTCATCTCCTGGATAAAGAGCACTCATTTCTCCATTTAAAAACAGCGACATTTATAGGATGCTTAAATGCACATTATACTTTCATAATAAAAACAATGTCAGATACATTAAAGTTCACTGGGCCATTCATGACTATATTCAACAAATGTTATCACTGTCTGAGCAAAGCAAAGAAAACCTTCGGAGTTCTACCCGAAGCCAGGGCCCCACATCTAGTCCTCGCCTGGTCAAGGAAGATGCCACGTCCAGATACTGGAAACCAGCCTATCATTTGTAGTCTCAGATGCCCTCCACATGTATCAGGTTTTCTTAGCATCATCTTTCGTTTCCATTCACAAGTTGAACTCAGAACCCCAAACAATTGCCGTGTGTCTCAATGTCTTCACATTGGAGATTGACATGGACACAATCAGGTACAGTAACATCTTCAGTCCGTTAAGTGGGGAGCTTGTGACTGTACCTCAACAACATAAATTGGCTGTGTGTAGTCCAATCCCATCAATGTGTCCAAATGTAAGAAAGATTGGGTGTTAGGGTGGGAGTAGAGTAACAAGTTAAAGCGATATTCAGTGAGGGTGGGGGTTGTTGCAAAGCAGAAGGACACTTAATTTCTTTGCTTTCCATAGCGGATTATTATCTACACACAAACAAGAACCAAAGTCTTTTCTTTCTGAGTAATGCGAGCAAGATGTCAGTTTTCTAGCTATCTGTTCATTTTGTGCACCTGACAGCTCAGAATGACAGGCCCATAGATCACATTTAAATCTCCCGTGAAGAGAACTGAAGTGCTTTGGTCTCTTGGCTTTGCAAACTACCTTCTTTCTTCTCCGAGGGAAAGATATAATTAAAACCCTGAAGGAAAAAAAAAAAATAAAGGAGAAGGAGAAGAAAAGGAAACGTGCTTCAACTGGCATGACAACCTTTGAAACGACCAGCAGTAAGGGCACTTTCACTGCTTTCGCCCCAGCTTTGATTTGTTAGGAGGCTCTTGGCTGCATTTTGCATCAGTTCATTAGCTACCAAATTCCAGACACAAATTTGAATAGCAGATTGAGTGTGCACACGGGTGTTATCTGTTGCAAGCAAAACTGCCTGCTGCATTTTTTAACACATCCAACAAAGAACAGTTAATTCTCATATCTCTGGCAAGAGTGAATTTAATCTCCACAGAGCTCCACTGCTCTTGGAAGGCAACCAAATATCTCCAACTTTTTCCTCTCTTGCTCAGCATGGCGTTGTATTGAAGGCTTCACACAGCGAGGTCTAATGAGTAATGAACTACATGGTGATGAGGCTTTCAGTTTATAACGTCACTGATTTCTGATTGAAACCAGCATTACTAATTTGAAGCACCAGCTAATTAAAACCACAGCTATGTATTTAGCCTCTTGTTATACCTACTGCAGTTTATAATTATGAGGACCTCTTTATCTATTCAATTAAATTTCTTATGATTCAGGCAGGTTGTGTTTGAACCTGTGAGCCCTGCAGAGGCTGCAGGAAACCATATGTCTGTCCCCCCAATAATTCAATATATCGTATACACCCAGGCCTGCTTTCCAAAGGAAAAAGAGTTCCATAGCCCACAAAGAAATGCTCAAGCCAAAAACCTGAATTAATCATCATATCGTTGGTATGAACAATTCAAGTTTATTCTCCGTGATGAGAAACTGAACTGATCCTATCAATCAGCGTGAAAACCCATCTTCATACTGAGAAGTTCAGCCAAAAAGCTCAACTCGGGGATTCACCACTCGTAGCAAGTTGAGATGTTTTTCCAACTTTTTTCTCCTGGATATAATAAAATTGGTCACATTATGATAATACAAAGACTACTACTCAAAACCAAATTTACTACGAATTATCCAAAGCCCTTCGGTTTGTCTCTCTCCTAGGTTACCTTTTTTTGAATCCCTGTTTTATTGATATCCACGCTAGCTGCCTAAAAGGGTCAGAAAGAAGAACAAATTACATTTAAACTACTTTGTTAATCATTCTGGTGTAAGGCATGATGGTGAGAAGCTTCTCTCTATCACATAATTTTTTTTTTTTTTTTTTTTTTGAGACGGGGTTTTCACTCTTGCTGCCCAGGCTGGAGTGCAATGGCACAATATCGGCTCACTGCAACATCCGCCTCCCGGGTTCAAGTGATTCCCGTGCCTCAGCCTTCCAAGTAGCTGGGATTATAGGAACCAGCCAGCACTCCCGGCTAATTTTTTTTTTTTTTTTTTTTTTTTTTTTTGTATTTTTAGTAAAGGTGGGGTTCCACCATGTTGGCCAGGCTGGTCTCGAACTCCTGACCTCAGGTGATCCACCTGTCTCAGCCTCCCAAAGTGCCGTGAGCCACGGCGCCCAGCCTAGAACCTTTATATTAGCTATGATTTCATCCACCTGTATGCTTCCCTGGCCTCCACAAACAGGTGAACTGCCCTCACTTACGAAAGAGGAAACTAAGGCCCTCCTAAAATGAAGAGAGGGAGCTTTCTCAACTGTCATAAAGCTAGTGGCAAAGGAAGATCTGAAATCTGTTTCTTCCATCTTCTAAATTCAAGTAATATCTTCTTCTTTCAGACACTTAAACCTTATCTTGTATGTAGGTAACTCTCATTTTGCTCATTAAAAGCCTCAGGTACATTGGTGGGACAATAAAACACAGGGCACATGTAGATTCCCTGAGATCTAGAAAGTTCAATTATGCCGTCTTCATTAGTGCACAGTGGTAGTCCATGCAGGCTGACAATGCAGGCTAGTCTTTTAGAACAGAGACTATTTAAAACAGGAAGAGAGTTTAGCAATCATCTAGTTGCAGTGCCCTCATTTTACAGATGAGGAATAGAACTAAGGAAAGGTAATGGGCTTCACAGCAGGTTTGTCGGAGAACTAGGAGGCTGGAACTCAGGCTTTCGCATTCCCATGCTATATGGTTTGTCCCTTCTGCCTCCTGTGTTTCCATCACACTCCAGAATGAAGATTAGTCTCATATGCACTCCATTGGTCACCTTTCCTTAGGGTACTGCACTTTATTAGAAATTGCCAGTAGGGAAAAACTTTAGGAATTTAATTCGGACTCGAGTATAGACAAACCATTAGTTTCCTTATATCAAAATGTACAGACCCTAAAGGGATTGTAAAAATTAACTGCATCTGTGGGGAAGAGGCTGAGGGAGGGAGAGTAAAAACCAGTTTCAGTCCATTTGGTTGATATATTTCATGAAGTCTAATACTCACTGTTTACCTAATTTGGTTATTTTACAAAGCTACTCTGGGGAAACTTTTTAAAAAACTGATATTTTAAAATGACAAATTTGTTTTAAAATTACTGCTAATATATGATTTACTGTAGCAATGGTGTACATAAAGGTAAATAATTCAGCCTCACTTGTTTTCCAATATAACTGCACTAAACACCTTTATTTGGCTGTCTTTGCAAAAGCATAAAAATATATATTTAATCCACCCAAAGGACAAACATAAGCTATCACTCACTTCCCTGTGGTTCTTCTGAATGAATCCTTGCCTTCTATAACGTGTAGATATTATCCGTATTATATGTTCCAGAGTTTCAGGTGGTACTTTTCTGGTACCCAGTCGTACTTTGAATTTGACACTGATCTAATCCCTATGTAACTTCTTTATGTTAAGAAAAGAAAATCCTGGTATGCAATATCTTCAAACTCAAACTTAACTTCAGTACGGTGCTAAATCAAAACTATAAAAACAGCTTAAACAGGCCATCAATATTTTACACATATAGAGTCATAACACTACAACCTTGGATCTGGAGGTGTGCAAACGAATAGGAGGTGGCTGGCCTTAGAAAAGAATTTCTGCGAAATCAAGGAGAACCTCCTCAGCCGTATTTCGTGGCAAGACTCATGGGAGCTCTGCATACAACCACTCTCTCCAACAAATGGCTGTCTCCCTACAAACACTGTCTCTCATGAGAAAATAATCAAGAAAGAGAATAAAAAATGAGAAACACACATGTTTTTAGCTCTAGACAGCTGCCCATCTGATCATTCCAATTTGTTTTTGATTTTCCTTTATCTGTGTTTTTTGCCAGAACAGGCTTAATATTTCATTGTAGGAGCACCTTGGAACTACCTCATCCCCTCCATTTCTGAAATGGAAGCAAAGATTCAGCCCATCTACAAAGCCTGTCTAATCATCCTCCAATTAAGTCAGGCAGACCCTCCAAGAGCCATCCCTCCTACCTTGTTTCTGTATTCCCTGCTTTGCTTCTTTTCTGAGTCCTCTCTTTTATTAATAACAGCTTGATTAAGATATAACTAATTTAGCATACAATTTTACCCATTTAATGTGTACGATTCAGTAGTTTTTAGCATATTCACAGAGTCTTGAAACCATCACCATGATACAATGTTAGAATATTTTCAGCAACTCGAAAGGAGGCTCTGTACACTTTTAGGTATCACCCTGCCCTGCAATCCTACCATCCCAGCCCAGCCCTAAGCAACCCACTAATCTACTTTCTCTCTGAATGAATTTGCCAATTCTAGATACTTCCTTATACATGGAATCACTGCAACATGTGGTCTTTTGTGCATGGCCTCTTTCACTGAGCATTAAGAGGGCCTAATCTTGTTTTTTTTTTCTAATGATTTAGCCAGGATTCTCTCGTTTCCAATTAGACTTTTCCTTCTTAAGATTAGAGGCTTTTAAGTCACTGCATCCTCCAAGTGAACACAAATAACCTTTCTGTACATAAATAAGCAATGGCCAATGCAGATGTCATGAGGAAAACATACTTGCTTTTTGAAAGAGAGAAGCTTTGGCTTTATAGAACAAAAAATACTGAAGCTGCAAAGATAATTTAACACTGGAGTAAATGGCAAAAACACCAGAAAAATCCCCAACCTAACGCCAATCGAAGAAACAGATTCTGTTGTCTCCCAGGTAAAGAAAGCTCTTAAGGAATTTTACAATTTGTGTCCACAAAAGATGGCATCCAGATTCAGATGATCGGATAGGCTCTGTCTCTGCTCACTTGCAGAGTTTCTTGTTCACTTGATAAACCACTTTAATTTACAGCCTCCAGTTTCCTCCTTTTATGCTACAGAAAATATAACTCCATACAATGTTTTTCTTTCATGCAGTCCATGTAAAGGTTAACATCATATAGTTATCGAGAAAAAGGCTTCTGCTGAACCCACTAAAGGCGCTCACATTTAACAGATAGATATGACCTTCTACCCGGATAAAGCAACGCTCTTAAATCTACATAAGCTTTTTACGAGTTCTCTACTGCCTACTCATAAAACCACAGCAAATTTGCAATATTGCTGAAGTCTAAAGTCTTTCTAGTAACTGATTAAAATTTTGCATTTTCTAGAACAGATATCCTTTTTAATTTTTTTAAAATTTTTTTCTCTATGGACTCAGATATGAAACACTAAATTGAGCTCAATTTAAAAATGTAATTCACAAATTAATATTGACTACAATTTTAAAATAATAAGACCTTTTAATTTAAAATGTTTCTAAAAGATTTCTTCTATACACTTGGTTCTCAACTCGGCTGCCCATCACAGATCCCAATAGAAAATTTTTTAAATCTCCAGGCTCAGGGCACACATTAAGGCCAACTGCATCAGAATCTCACAGTGTGAGCCCAGGTATCACATGGAAAATAACTCGTGGCCTTTCACACAATACAGTAATTTATAGTAATAGATAAATTTATTTATTTGACCATTTGGGCATATCAAAATCTAACAAACTTAACCTGAAGAGATCATTTATCTGTTCTTTTCATGAAGGAAAATCAAGGACCAGACACCTTTAGAGAAACTAATGTATTCTATTCTACTAGAAATATATATTACTGATATATGTTGGGAAAAGTGCCGTTGAACTTGAAAGCAGTTATTACAAGAATAGACTTGCGCAGAAGAACAGACAATAACACTAATAGTTACTATCTGTTGATTCCTTGTTTATGCCAGCCACTGTTCCAGGAATTTTATGAGTATTATCTTATTTAATCCTCACACAAACTCTGAAGTTATATACCATCCTCATTTTGCAGATGAGGAAACTGAGACATGTACATGAGACACAGGGAGGTTAACATGCTCAACACCATACAATTAGTCAGTGGTACAAACACAATAACCACTGAGGCTGGCAGAATCCAGAGGCCACCCTCTTGGTCATAAAGAAGGTTCTAGTCTTCCTCACAGAAGAGAAGGGCACTCCACTCACAGGCAGGCACATCCACATATTTAGTTTCTGCTCACACAACATGCATGGTGCAACTGATCCAGAAGGTACTGTCTAAAATCTTAACTCTCTTCAGAATATCTCGCTTTTCCACAAGGTGCTATGGAGACATGGTTTACATTCTTCTCAAAACAGCAAGCACAGGTAGACATTCGGATATTGATTATGAAAAATATTGTAAGAGTGCACTAAAACTCCATTTTCAGGGGATTCCATTTTAATGGAAATGCCATTTTTATATAGAATGACCATGACTCCAGCAACCCAAAGGTTCCCATCTGCCTGCAGCAGTATTCAGCATATCAACCACTTTCTATGCCAATTAAATGTCCTCTAAAAGCAACCTCTCCAGTGAAATTCAATTATTTTGTCCTCATACATTATAACTGCTGGTTGAGATATGGTCTCAATATCCCTGATCCTGCTTGAGGGATTTACCTATGTCCTCAACAAGTGTTACTCCCCTCTTCTCCCAAGCAGCTCACAGAATCTGTCATTACCCCTTCACAACTATAGACTCGTCTGCCTTTATCTCCTTGTAATCTCATGTTCTAGCACTTCCTGGTCCTTTTTTCACATGTATATATCCTACTACGCTCCGTTGCACAACAGATATCTAAGGATCCCCTGAGTTTCTTCTGCTCTTATAACATGATCTTAGATTACATGTCTGATTTTTGTTTTTATAGAAAGTCATTTTAAAATAAATTTAGTTCTGACCTATTAATTAAAAATGAGGCTTCACTATCACTTCATATGGGTCATTGACCCATTTGTAACAGAAACCAATGCCTCACAGTGCCTCACACTCAATATGGCCAAAGCAGGAGAGCTGCAAACAATTGCATGACTTGGAAGCTTATAAAAATACTTCCTGAAGACTAGTAGGGGCCTTGAATGGATGTCAAAAACCAAGCAAATATGTAATCAGATAGTGAATATAGTCAATGTATTCATTTATATTTTATGACTTTTGAATAGGATCAAAAATTTAAACTACTGTACATAAAAATCAAATTGATATACTACATTCCCACTTCTACTCGTCAGCATCCACCCTGTTCCCCATTGCCAATCAGAGGTAACAATATTTTATAAATTTCCTCTTTGTTCATGTTTCTTCCAATATTTCTTCATTCAAGTCTTTACTGTCAATTTGAACCAATCTCATTTATAATTCCCTATCTAAATTAGTCAAAGTTGATACTATTGCTGAGCTTTAAAGAGCTACTAGATCTAATTCTTGATTTACTTCAAGAGGATGCTTTCCACAACCAGAAATGGTCCCATGGATTTATGAGAAAAGGACGCAGAGAGGCAGTGACAAGCTTAGAATACTTGCGATGGCACTGAAGTGCTTCATGGTTTATTTGAATTCTGGCTGGAGGCAAGGTTGAGTTGATGGAATCCATAGGTACTGCTCAGGAGTACACAGTTGATGTCACCAATGAGGTTCTCCTCCTTCTCCTCTTCCTTCACCTCCTCGTCTTCCTCTTTCCTCAGGCCTGCCTGCCCTAGTGAGGCAGGCATAGTGCCCTGCTCAGTGGCTCAAGGCTTAGCTTGGCCCTCTGCTCTTGATGAGCCCTTGTCCCATCCCAATGTGTCCTGGCTTCATCCCATGTGCCACGTCCCCAAGCGCCATATTAGTTGTTTCTTGCAGCCAAATTACACAGAACAGTTCTGTCGTTTAAATTTAGGAAAAAGCTACCTGAAGTATTTCCTCTCTATGCCCATTAAATGTCAGGAATCCTTTTCCAAGTCAAAGTCTTAGTATAACCTTCTGGCTTCTCATAAATGACACTTTTAAAGGTGTTTTATTTTCATTTAGCTATAAGCAAGGCAATTTCAATAACTACTTAATTTAAAACAATATTTTCTCAGAAATAGTATTCTTAATTACTTCTAAACTAAGGAAATTAATGCCCTTAAGGAGCAGTTTATAATTGACAATTTTAAGCTGACTCTGTTTTCACGTCTCAACAAACCCTTTGATCCACCTGCACGCACTAATTTTTGCCCAGGCAAATTCAACCCCCTATAGGCTTAACCTTTTGGCCCTGCCTCCTTCTACTATGCACTCCTGCAGAGCCCTGGCCTGAATATGAGAGTAGGGCAGCAGCAAACTGTCATGACCGTAGGCTTGCTTTCTCATGTGGACCTACAGGTCTAGACTCTCCCCCTGGGTTACACTTCTCCCTCTTGCCCTAACAAGGTGCCTGACTAGCATCAGGGTAACCCTGTTGTGAGTTAGATTGTGTCAAGCCACAATTCCTATATTGAGATGCTTACCCATAGTACCTCAGAAGATGACATTATTTGGAAACCAGGGTCATTTCAGATGTAATTAGTTAAAATAAAGTCATAGAGGACTAGGGCGGGCCCCTAATCGTATGTGACTGGCACACTTATGAAGGAGAAAATGTGCAAACAGAAACACAGAGAGACTCCATGTGAAGGTAAAGGCAGAGATCACAGTGATGCTTCCACAAGCCAAGGAATGACAAATATTGTCAACAAACTACCAGAAACTTCACACTTCATTCAAACTTCAGGGGTATTAGGAAGAATTAGCAGATTCTTCCTAATATCCTCACAAGGAGCCAACCCTGCCAACATCTTGATTTCAAACTACCAAACGCATGCACCTGCAGACTGCATTCCTGAGCCAGTTCACAGTGGAATCTCCAGGCTTCCTCACAGTGCATGCAGATCATCTAGACCTTGTCTTTTTTGCTCTATATTGCATGCAATCCATGCTAGTCCTGTCCCTTCTACTCTAGCACAACTCCTTTGGCTTCCCAACCCATTCTCTCTTCCCCCTTCCTGCTATGTCTGAAAGAACTTGTGGGGTGTTAAATGAAACTGTCACTAGGGAGGAATAACGCATTTCTGCTTCCCATTTATCTGGAAACATGCCAAGCTCAGTGTTCAGCTCAAAATAAATATTTTTCAACAAAATGAATGAACAAATGACAGGCAAACATATTTTTTTCTGCCCAAGTTCAGTGACAAATGTCAACAAAATATTAATTAATATATTAATTTGTCTATTTAATCAACAAGCATTTACTGGATATCTACGTCATGCCAGCTATCATGTTTAGTGCTCAGAAAAAAAATAATAATAATAAAAGCTTTTGAGAAATTCATACCCCAGAAGGAGAGGAAAATCCATTCCAAAACAATTGCAGTGCAGAGTAACACGTTATAACTTTATGAGGTAAGTGCCATAGGAGCACTCTCAGGTTGGCGTGGGCGGGTAGGAAACAAAATCAGCCAGCTGTCTTCCAGCTGGGACTTGAACATTTCAGCTAATTCATGAATGAAGTGGTATTAATGATACCATGGGACAAACATGGAAGAGTCAACAAGAGATTAAAGATTACGGCCGAGTCTAGTCCAGTGGGGTGTCCATGAGATATCTGGCAAAATTGGTCTACAACACTGCAAAGAAAACAGTAAGATTTTCTGATCCTTGAGGAAGCTGGAAAATGGTAATTTGGCCTTTGCAAATGCTTGTATTCTAGGGTAAACCCTAACTTCATTTGAAATATCTGGTGACAGGAAGATCCTTGAGAAAGAAATGGACAACTGAGATAATCATATGAATGGTTAGCTCATAAAGAATAGATGATATTTTTAAAGAGAAACATTTATTGTTTAGTGTATTCTAGCACATTGTCTCTCGATATGATTAGTTATCAGTCTCAGTTATCTATAACTGGTATGAAATAAAGCGTTTACGCAGTTATGCTTCATTGATGTCAGCTAAGGGAGCATGAAAATCTCCATGAAGGTGGGTAATTGATGTGTAAATCAGAGCTCAATCACTCAGTAATAGAAATGGTCCCATTGAAAATATGCTTGTTGAACACAATCACATAGAAGCCAGAGGGGGGGGGGGAGGGAGGGAGAGAAGAAGTAGAAGGCTTATTTATTAAAAATGATAATAACTGGCAATTTGTGCAATTTTCTCTTCAACAGAGGGGTGCTGTCACAGAAATGCTTGCAAGCAAGTTGTGACCAATATATTCAGATAGTTTCCTTCTGTTCTAATGAACTGCTTCTGCTTTATTTAAATGTTTGGAGACCTTGTTGTAGTGTTTGAAAAGCGAATTAAAACAACACACTCTTCTTTTAAAACATGACACATGCAAATGATATTAGTGATAGTAATTTGGTTAACAATGCTTCTTCTAGGTACGCATGCTATTTTTAATAAAATTCTTCTGTCACCTTGCATTTGCTCTCAGAAGAACAGTGAATAAAAACGGACAGTGCCTTGCAATTTAATATTTTAATATTTCATATTTGAAACAGAACTTATTGATCAAACAGCAGCTCCTTTTTCTATCACAATTAGAATCCTTATCTTTAGTACTGCTTAAGGTGGTATGATAGCGTTTGCGGCAGATTTGTCTTCTCCTCTACTATCCTCATTGAATAAAGAAAACATTCTCTGCACCAAATACTGCCACAGTGGATTTAACAGCCCACATTTCTACCAATTAATATAAAACAGAAAATGCTTGATTTTCTTCTTTCTTTTTGAGTTAATGTGAGCCACATTTATCCTTTGCATCTCGTGTAGATCCACTGGATTTTCCCACTAGTGAGTAATTCATTCTTGAGCCTTGGCACTGCACGCACACATGCATACACCCTTACACACACAATAAACACGTTATATGTGGCAGCACAGGACCAATTCCATTGTTACAAATGTGTTCTGTTGTGGAGGTGAAAGGCCTCTGCTTACCTGGGGTCACCGGCTCAGCCTTCCATTCAAAACTCTGTGTGCATCAATTGCTTGTCTCCTATATAGCACTGGGCCTTAATACAAATGTTCTCACTTTGACAAAATGCTTGTATCAAGCAAACTAGCAATAGGTAGTTAAGCAAGTAAGGGGTGGAGCTGGGGGTATATTGAGATGATATTCGCCTTATCTGTCATGACTGAATTTTTTGAAGGTGAGTAAATTTACAGATCATTGATGTCATTACCAAATAAATAAATGAATAAACCTGGGACATACCAGGATTTTAAAACGTTTCTCTTTTGAAAAGCAACAGACTCTTACATTTGCATGGTACTTTTCACTTTACTGAGCACTTTCTTACAGAAATAAGGTCTTACACAAAACTTCCAGCAATCTAGAGAAATAGGCCAGACAGGCACTCTGACTTCCCATTTCACAGATGAAGGCACTGAGACCCAGAAGGGCTGACTGCTTAGCATTCACTGTCACTCAGGGAATGAGGGGCAAAACCAGAATATGAATGCAGATGGTCTGAGTCCAGGTACAGTTATTTTTTCTTCTATACCACCCCCTGCTCTCATTGTAAAATGCTTTCAAATTCTGTTCATATAAGAACGTAGAAAGTGGTCCTAAGTGTTAGAGCAAAGAGGCATTATTTTAAGGTTTTTAGAGAGTAGCTTTCTACAGGTGATATAGTTTGGATATTTGTCCTCACCCAAATCTCATGAGGTATTTAGGTCATGGGGGCAGATCACTTATGGCTTCGTGCTGCACTCGCCATAGTGAATGAGTTCTCATGAGATCTGGTTGTTTAACGTGTGTGGCACCTCCCCTCTCTCCCTTGATCCTGCTTTTGCCATGTGAGGTACCTGCTTTTGCTTTGCCTTCTACCATGAGTAAAAGCTCCCTGAGGCCTCTCCCAGAAGCCAAGCCATGTGTGTAAAGCCTGTAAAACAGCAAGCCAACTAAACCTCTCTTTCTTTAATAAATTACCCAGTGATATGGTTTAGCTCTGTGTCCCCACCCAAATCTCATCTTGAATTGTAATCCCCAAGCGTGAAGGGACAGACCTGATGGGGGGTGACTGGATCATGGGAGTGGTCTCCCCCATGCTGTTGTCGTGATTGTGAGGGAGTTTTGACAAGATCTCACGGTTTTAACATGTGGCATTTCCCCTGCTCTCTCTCTCTCTCCTGCCACCATGTAAGACATGCCTTGCTTCTCCTTCTCCTTCCACCATGATTGTAACTTTGCAGAGGCCTCTCCAGCCATACAAAACTGTAAGTCAATTAAACTTCTTTACTTTATAAATTACCCAGTCTCAGGTAATGTCTTTATGGCAGTATGAAAATGGACTAAGATACCCAGTCTCTGCTATTTCTTTATAGCAATACAATAATGGACTAATACAATGGGTCATCATTATTAATTGACTAGCTAATAGATCATGATTGTGCTTTTACGGCAAACGATGGTGTGGAAGGACATACATAGAATGGACTTTTAGAAGGAGGAGGTCATGTGGTGGAAAGACCTCAGAGAGTGATTCTGCCACTTAGAGATTGTGTGACCTGGGGCAAATCCCTGGACTATTCTGAGTTTCTGTCTCTGCAGTTAACACATTCAACCCCACCCTCACAGCCTTCTAAAAAAAAAAAAAACAAAACAAAACCCAGTTATCCAAGGGAGCATAAAATAAACAGGGAGGATAAGATACAATTGTAATGAAATAATCCAAAACTCCACTAACCAATCTGAGCCAGTAGCCAATCTGAGCACTGGAAATGTGGTTAGTCTGTATTAAGATGCACTATAAGTGTAAAATATATAACAGATTTCAAAGGCTTAACATGTAAACAATATTAAATATAGCATTAATAATTTTATACGGACAACATGAAATATTTTACATAAACTGAGTTAAAAGATATTAATTTCATCTGTTTCTTTATACTCCTTTTTAATGTGACTACAATTCAAACTTACATATATGGCTTGTGTCTGTGGCCCACATTATATTTCTATTGGTTAGCACTAGCCTAAAAGTATAATTTTTTTAGGTCTACATAATAAGCCATTTACAGCTTAAACAATATTGGTTTCAGTGCTGTGCCTCAGGACAATAAAAAACAGTGCCTTTGGGTTTGTTGTAACAGTCTGACCTATGCCATCTTATGCCATCCTGTTTAATTATCTCCCTTTTCTATTTTCATTTCTCCCCATCAATCCACTTTCATCTAGACCTGGGACACATATGCCAGTGTTTATTTTCATGACTGTTGTATTGTCTAATTGGTGCATTGTTGATCAATAATATGTGAGGTGTTGAGCGCTGTTTGTGTAATATGTTTAATATGCTTCTATCCAATGCACCATATGGAGGCAGTGCACTGTATTTCATGAGCGTATTAATGCTAAGACCCAATTGAGCATCACTGGTGCATAGTAAACTAGTAAAACAAAATTATGCTAAGTAGTTTCTGAACATCGTGGTCCCTAATATTTCTAATGAACATCACAAACACTGTGCTGGTATGTGGGAACCAGTGCATGCCCTTCTCTGAAATATCTGAAGATCCTAAGCACTATTCTGGGATTAATGTAAATTGCCTTTTACAAGATGAAGTCATTTTTCAGGCATAGAAGCTAAAAATCCTAAATAATTGAGTGGGGCAATCTACCAATAACTGTGTCTTTAAATCTAAACTGTACAGTTTTGAAGCCTTTTATGTCTGTTTTTTTCCCAAGGTACTTACAATAGCTGGAAAGGATTTTGATTCACATAAGCCACCAGGAGTTTTTTTCTACCTGTTTCACATACATTTCACACATAACTTTTAGAAACCCCTCAGTTTACTGATATTTTCTTGGAAAATTGATAGCCAATCTGTATCAAAATTAAACTCTGCCTTTTAATGTAAAACAATCTTTGATTAACACACACTGTTCAAGCCAGATAAATCAGCATCCTGCAAGGATGAATCATTTTATCACAGCAATTCACCATTTGGATGCCTTGATAGATGCATTCATTTGCTGTTGGGCACTCTGACATAGAAAAGTGCAGGCCCATGCCCTGTAGCACTTCACATTCTTGTTTCTCAGTACACAGTGTGCTCAACAACAAAAATGTTGCCAAACGAACAATTTACTATGATTAGTTTAGTTTCATTTGTTAATTATAGATTCAACAAGTACTGAATGCTGAAGCTTTTCACGTATCAGATACCCATTGATCCATAGCCCTAGACATGCTCAAGTAATATTGGAAGTTCAACATAATTTATTGTTACTTAGAGCACTGATTGGCTAGAGGAATTATGCTCCAATAAAGGACAGCACTGTCACTGAATCTGCCTATAATTGCCTCTATTCATCGTAATGTATCATCCAACGCAGACTGGAAAGAAAGGAGATGATCTACTTCAAGCTTCAGCTGTTTCAAATTCCACAGTGTGTCCCTAAGTTAATGGATGTTGAATATTATGCTGATATATATGCTGGGTGCACTAGATGAAAATATATAAATAAATACACACACACACACACACATATATAGATATATATATACACACACACACTTATATATTGCATATATGTAGTTTTCACACAGATCTATAACTGAAGCCCACACTGCGGGCTTACTTATTCCATGGAAGCAGACAGGCTAACTCTACCAATGCTGGGCCAGGGTACAGAATCCTATGAATGGTGGGTCCCCTAGTTTCTGTCCCCCACTCCTAAATGTAAATTGAATCCTTAGGCTATTATTCCTTTCCCTCTGGAGTGGCCCTATACTGGGCACACTGACACATAAAAAAATGTGCCCCAGTCACTAGTTCCTGAAATGCCCAAACATTTCTGATTCATCTTCCTAGATGCCTCCTTGAGGAAGCCTTGCACCTTGCATTCAGGCTGCATTCCAGAGTCTCCGTTCCCCCAACACTGCACGGCTTCTCTTCAGCATCACTTACTCCTCTCTGATGGAGCTGTTTGTGATTCTCCCAAATACATGATGAGTTTCTAGAGACATGTATTACATCAGTTTCATAGTAATGAACTAGCACAAATGCAATGGCTTCCAACAACAAAACATTATTCTCTTTCAGTTCTGGAGGTAGGAAGTCTGAAATAGGTCTCACTGAGCTAAAATCAAGGTGCTGGCAGAGCTGCGTTCCTTCTGAAGGCTCCAGGGGAGAATCCATATCTTTGCCTTTTCCAGCCTGTAGAGACCACCTTTATTGCCTGGCTGGTGGCCCTTCCCCTATCTTCAAGGCCAGCAGCATAATATCTTCAGATTCTCTCTTCCTCTCACCTCTGCTTGTTTCATCACATCTCCTTCTCCGACTCTGACCCTTCTGCCTTCCTTTTATTAGAGCCCTTATGATTACTTTAGGCCCACCACGATAATCCAGGATAATCTCCCCAGCTACAGATCCTTAACTTAATCACATCTGCAAAGTTCCTTTTGCCTTGTAGAGTACTGTATTCCGCATGCTTCTTTATATATATATGTGTATATATATATATATATATATATATATTGGACATGGACATTTTGGGTGAGGTGGGGTATTATTTTGCCTAACACAGGTATAACAGTTTGTTCACTGGGGTCATCCTAGTGTCTCAAACCATTACATGACATACAGTAGGGCTTAAAAATTCTTCCTGAGGTAAATGAATGCATGAGAATTATTTATGAAAGCTTTCAAATGTCTCTTCTAGAATCACCTCACACATGAAGAGTGCCCACTGGGTGAGGCAGGGCAGAGCCTGAAGGCCTGTGTCATCCACACCTGCTCTGTCATTTAATGCCCATGAGAGCTGAGGTGAGCCACTTCAGCTCTGCAAGGCTGACTCTTCTCAACAGTAAGTATCTCCAGGGATTGCTGCGACCCTCAAATAAGGTATGTGAAAATGTATGTTGAAGGTAAATTGCTTTATACATGTTATTTATCTTTATGCTTGTTATTTCTAAGAGAAGAGATACTAGATCTTTGAGAGAGGGAGAGAAGAGTGAACAGGTCTCACTTACATAGAGATGTAAAGGTATTATTACTCAGTAAAACTCAGTAAAAGTAACATGCAAAAGTGACCATAGAAATGTTTTCTATTGATATGCAAGTAGTTTAAAGTCTGACACGAGACATTTAAATTACCTCAAATAACTAGATGCTCAACTGCTCTAGATAAGTGGGGCCACAGTTGTCCTCTTATATTTCACTTGAGCACAACAATCAAAGACGGATTTGTCATGTTTACATATTACAGTCATATGAAATCTGTGGTTACTCGTTTATAAAACCTAACATATTAACCCATCCATTTTATTGATAATAAGGAGTTTCAGTGACATTGCAACAGAGATGACAATATGCCTTCCAACAGAAGGAAAATTACCCTGAAAGACACGACACACCTGCAAAACACTTTATTGTAGTTCAAATCAGGAACATGAAAACAGAGGAAAATTGAGCGCAGAAACAACCTTCAATCAAAGGGTTATTAGAGGGTATCGCGATCATGGCCATCATTTTCCATTATAGGAAAGATCAAGTACAAGAAAGGGAAGTGGGCTGCCCAGTGTCATCCACCTGGTCAGTGGCATGACTGGGACCGGAACCCAGGTCTCCTGACTCTTCATTTGGTGCTCTTTTCTTTCTACCACCTTTTGGGTTATTCTGACCCTTGATCTTAGTTCACTTTTGCATAGGAGAAAGTAAAGGTGAAAGAGGCAACAAAAAGATCATTCCTCTAGTCCTGTGGTTTGTAAACAGGAGGCTGAACACATAAAATGAGTTTTAGAAGTTTCATTTAAAATGCTCATGAATCACTACAAACTTAACAGGACATAGTGTCTGCAAGCAATCCAGTCTATGTGAAAAGGCTGTCATATTCCAGACTGTGTGGGATTAGTTTAGGAAAAAAGTAACTTGGAAGCCCTCCAAAGAAAGCCCATGGTTTGGCACAAAGTAGAAAGAGTTATTAAATAAAGAAGGATGTGGAGATCTAAACGGCCAAGTGACTGACAGAATGCTTTCTTTGTAAGTAGCTGTCTCAATTTTATCTTGTACGGACAACATGACGCTATTAAGCCAATGATATGGCTGAATATTAGGGTACAGTGAATGCTAATGAGGCATGTGCGTGTGTGCGTGTGTGTGTGTGTGTGTGTGTGTATGTGTGTATGTGCGTGTGTGTGTGTGTGTATGTGTGTGTGTGCACATGCATATGCACATCCACAATTTAGGGATGAGGCAGGCAGATTTACATTACGGTACCACAGAGTAGAAGAGGCTGCATGTAGTCATGGAGTTAAACTGCCCCATGCTCCACTCAGTATGTCACATCCTCTTTCTTATAAGTGGTAAGATCAGTTTCAGGATGCCAACGACCTCACAAGTTGACCCAGTAATCCCTTTGCGCATGATTGCGAGTGGGCAAGAAAGGGCATTGTGTTGAGTCCCTTGCCTTCTAGGCCCTAGACCTGAGATCTTAATATTACACCAACTTGTATTTGCTATTTTTTCACAGTACTCCTGGAACCCTGAGTTTTGAAAGGAATTGCAGCAGCATCCAGTTGCACTCTACACTCTAAATGACTCTTAAATGCCTTTTACAACATCGTTGCCCGAAAATCTAGGGATGTTTGATCCAGGAGTTTCTCCATTATTTATTTCTTTGTCTTCAAACAGATCAATCTCAGGTTGATGTGAGTTTCCATTCATGGGTAGCTAATCTATATGGATTGGAGGTGGAGACCTGCGTTTTCCATCTTTCTATCACTAACTAGCTCAGTGATCTTGAGCAGATCTTTTGACCCTATTGGGTCTCAGCTTCCTCACATGTAAAACAGAGTTTGTACTGGCAAGTTTCCAGTGTGCTAAGCAATTCTTACACTCTGGAATTCTATGGTTACATTCATCTTCACATAACTTCCCTAGTTTCCAGTAGTGAGCCAGCCTGGCTCCTGTCATGCTGAGGGGAGGTCACTGGCAGTCTCACTGACTACATTATCATCCAGCCTAGTAGATGGTGTCATGTACAAGCTAGATTTCCCCTAAGTATCTCAATAACAGTAAAATCAATGATCAGCCAGAGTACAAAGCACACATTGTCATGAAAATCAACACATAAGTACAAGCTGGAACTGCACACTTAGCAGTGTTTATATTTCAAACTCCTTTGCTTGGGCTGCCTCTCTCTCAGTATTTGATAACCCCCAATTCACTGGGTGTAATGACTACCACACTGCAATTCCAAGTCAAAGTGTATCCTATTTTGAATTCTACACACCCAATCTGTTGCCTAGTATAAATATTATACTATGTAATGTGTAAATATTAAAATTTAAGCTTTAACAAGTTGAGTCACAGTCATTGGAATTCGGCCAAGACTCTAACACTTTTTCATTATTTCCAAAGAAAGACCAATTTAAGAAATGCAAACCAGTTCCAATTCACTTCAAAATTTGGCTTAACGTCAAAGAAATTTTAATGAAATTCTGCTAAGCATTAAACATGAAGGTATTTATTTGATTATTAAGTTAACATTCAAGTTCAACACAAATTCGTTTTTAGTCTCTCACTACCGGGTTCATAGACCAGTGAAATCCAAAATGATGGATGCATTTCAGTGGAATCCCTCTTCTCACAGAGGTAGGCTTTTAAATAGACACCAAGATAGACGTTATTCATCTGTGCCTTACCTGGTCTCTTACTGTTCTTGGGGCATGGCTCTGGCATGGCACCCTGGCAACCTTGCACATAGCCACACAAGCAGAAGTTTGAACCATAGCTGATCTGAGTCTTTGTGGAATGCCTTGTGATCTCCCAAAACACGAGAGGATGTCAGGCCTTTATTAAAAGAGCTCTTCTGAGGCTATCTCCCACTCACCTCCCCTAACTCCTCTGGAAGACTGTTATGAGCCAGTTTCTCATCAACTCCCGGGTTCTGGCCCATGCCCTCCTCCCCATGCCTTTCAATGGAGCTCAGAGTAAAAAATGTCACTTAGCTGCAGTCTGGAATGATGTCCTCAGCAATGAGGTATTCTACAACTCACTTTACAGCCATCTGGCCCCTTTCATTTTTCTGTTGTCCGTCTTGTTGTGTGGGGGAAAGGATAATAGGGAGCTGGCTTCTTTGGTTTATTATTCTCTTCGCTGTCTGTGTAGGTACCAAACTGTCTGCATTTGAAAATTTCTTGCTATATCTCTCCCAGTTCAAGCAGTCAGGCTTGTGCCTTGCCCTTGTACTTCTATGTGTGTACTTCACAGTCATATATATATATATATTTCCTCTCTCTAAAAACTTTCTTAAAGCAATCTCATACAAAATGGAGAACTTTTTTCCTTTCATAGATTGAATCAGAAATCATTTATCAATATAATTTCACTACACTCTTAGACTGATAAGGGATGCATTTCATTTGGGCTGTATCTTCTCTCTGGCATTGAGTCTTTAGACAAATATAGTCTTCTGGAACCCTAACCTAACCCAAGAGAAAAAAATCATCCCGTTGTTCGTGGGTGCTCAAAGCACTGGAAGAATGAAGAATGATGGACCAATTTATGAAGGCATCAGGATATTTCTTACTCTGTGGGGGAAAGTAAGAAGGGGCTGGACATTGACAAATACTTGGAAGCAGTGAGCATCACTATGACAGGTGGAGAGGAAGAAGATTATGAAACTCATGCCAAATGGCCAAATGACCTAGATCTCCTTAGAGAAAGAGAAGATGAATTCATCTGCCCAGGTTAGTGTAAGTAAGGACCTCAACTCACAGAGAGAGGAAAGGTATGGAATGGCAACTGTGAAGAACAGGTCAGACTGAACCCAGTATTTAACAAACAGTCGTGAGAGAGGAACCTGTAAAAGTTAGCAAGAATGAAAGTATTCTCTGGACTCCACCAGCAGCTGTCTGTCTTTCTGCCCAGAAAAGTTATAAAGCAGAAAGGAGGGCAGGCTGGCTGGGGGATAGGAATGGACACAGGACACAAGAGAGGTTATTCGTCTGCAACGTCCGTTCCTCCAGTGGAGGGAAGAGCCCAAAGGAAACATTCTAAACGTTCGACTGTTAGGCAGGAATGAGGGCAATGGATGGAGGCAAGCTGTCCCCAACCTTGCAGCTTTAGAGAATGTGAGTTCCCCTTGAACACCGACATGCTTCCTCAGTGAGTCTAAAAATTAGAACTTTAGAAGTGAGAAGGCTTCTCAAGATTATCAGGCTCTAGTCTGGCTCCCCTGTCAGGTATTTGAACCCACAACTCTTGAGCCTGTTCAGTGGGCCAAGCAAAGTTTGCCTCCCTGTGGATGGAACCCAGCTCACCCTCATACACCTTCTTCTCTGTGAACCCCCAGGAAATCTCCTTTATCTTCCCCAAGCTGTGCTTCAGAGATTGAAAGACAGAGCCCCTGTGTGCCCTGAGACTTGTCTTCTTAAAGGCAGAATATACCTAGGTTTTTAAAGAACTGTCCACAGGACAGCATTATGAGCCCACTCTGCTTCCCTTGAAGCTGATACGTTTCATTTTGCCTAGTTCCTCAGAGAGTACCAGACCCCACAGAAATGCCCCCTGTGAGGAGTCTTCTCTGGTCAGGGTTACCAATTAAAGGTATTTTTCCGTAGAGACCTGCGTGCAGCTTAGTGAAGCATCTTGATGAAGGAGAAGGTTTCTCAGACACCTTCAGTGCTTCCCACCTGCAAGAATCAGGGAAGTATTTGAGGAAAACAAAGAATAAAAATATTCCCCCAAATGGTCAATAATTATGCTACAAAGGCAAAGGCAAATGTTGTATCTCCCCCATAACTGCTTCCCAAATTTACCCAGAAAATCAAAACCAAATCACCAAGATGTAGGTCGCTGCACATTTTCAGCCCAGCGAGGGACTTTAATCCCCGCCTAGAAATGGCTACCTTCTGGCCATTTGTCTGAGAAACCTCCTCCTTCATCAAGATGCTTCACTAAGCTGCACGCAGGTCTCTACGGAAAAATACCTTTAATTGGTAACCCTGACCAGAGAAGACTCCTCACAGGGGGCATTTCTGTGGGGTCTGGGTACTCTCTGAGGAACTAGGCAAAATGAAACGTATCAGCTTCAAGGGAAGCAGAGTGGGCTCGTAATGCTGTCCTGTGGACAGTTCTTTAAAACCTAGGTATATTCTGCCTTTAAAAAGACAAGTCTCAGGGCACACAGGGGCTCTGTCTTTCAATCTCTGAAGCACAGCTTGGGGAAGATAAAGGAGATTTCCTGGGGGTTCACAGAGAAGAAGGTGTATGAGGGTGAGCTGGGTTCCATCCACAGGGAGGCAGACTTTGCTTGGCCCACTGAACAGGCTCAAGAGTTGTGGGTTCAAATACCTGACAGGGAGCCAGACTAGAGCCTGATAATCTTGAGAAGCCTTCTCACTTCTAAAGTTCTAATTTTTAGACTCACTGAGGAAGCATGTCGGTGTTCAAGGGAACTCACATTCTCTAAAAGCTTCCCCGTGATTCTAAGAGGGCCCAGTAGCTTGGCCCCAGGCCCAGCTCACCGTCTGCACAGAGTCTGGTAACGAATTATCTTTCTTGCAGCTGAGTTGATTCTACAGCATTGTCTGTGTCTCACTCATCAAACTCTGTATCAGTGTGCCTTTTGTCTTAAAAAATACATAATGAGATTTTAATTAAATTATAAATTTACATATTACCAACTGGAAATTAATAGACAATTTGTTGCAATCAGCTAATAGAAACAGATTAATGATGTAATTAATCAAATATTTGGCTTTGTAAAGTTTGGATTCATTAAAGTAAACTAACAATTTGCCAGTTGAAAGCATATAAAGCTTTATCTCAGACTTTTAGGTATGTCTGTTGCTGCTCTATTCACAATATTAGAAGCACATAATATTTACAGTTGAAAGTACTCTTTCAGAGGCTAATCAGTTTTGTCCTCTCATTTTATAGATGAAAAAACTGAGACACAGAGAGATTATCATCTTCTTCCCCCTATTCCTCCAACCTCCCTGATCATTCAGAACACACACACACATACACACACACACACACACACACACACACACACACCCCTCTTGTCATATAATTGTTATTCATCTGAGGCCAGTTAATATTCTTTATGAGGTTTCTATTTTCCTTGAATAATTACTTTAAAATGAGATAAACTTTGGCTAATACATATTTTATATCAGTATATCTAATAGTACTACCATAAAAGTCACATTTACTTACAGTGCAAGTCTATTCCTATGGGCAATGCCAACCGACACATCAAAAAAAAAAAAGTTAGAGTCAAACTGATATCTCAGCAAACCATGAGAGATGCCTGCTGGAGACCGCCAGCATTCATCTGCCAAGGCAGAAGCAGCTTTCCAATAGAGTGCGGCTGTTACAGCAATCGGGAGAAGGTGTCAAAGTCTTGAAGAAACTGCCACTATATCTTTACAGCAATTAGCATATCATTAACTATCAGAATTGGGATTTTACTTCTAGAAACAAATCTCATAGCAACCTTCCTCTGCTCCAATGTGTATGACCACTTTGACTCTAAGTAGGCCATGCATTCACAGCCCCATGAATCCTTTTTGTTTTTTGGTCATCTATCTGTTGTATAACGCCAAGTGTGCAACCAAGAAGTAACCCAATACGCTAACATGTTTTTCAAAGTGCCAAATAATGAGGATGCTCGGGGATAACTAAATGACCTTTCTAATCATGGTTGGTTCTCTTTGGCAAATATTTTTAAAGTATCTGACAAATATTTTTAAAGCAGGTTGCTTTTTCTTCCCAGTTATCTCCATAGATTCATCCACAGTATTTGACATTGTTGATCCTTTCCACATTTTTTGGTATATTACATTAATATTCTATTCAAATTAAAATATATTAATATATAATAGAAAATATATAGTAAAAAATTTGCGATTCTAGCCATTTTTACACATACAATTCAGTGGCATTAGGTGCATTTACAATGTTGTCCACCCATCACCAGTCTCTCACTTCCAAGCAGTCCCACTTTCCTGACACCTTCCTGCCTGGCTTCAGGAAAATGGGCTCATCAGCTCTGAATTTTGCTGCCCTGGCTTCTCCTGTACAATCTTCCTTTCCCACCTTCTGCTTCTCCTCCTTCAAATGAGTAAGTTCCCAAGGTTCTCTTTGTGCTTGCTCTTTCCCAAACACCGTAAGCTTCCCTTGGCCAGCTTGGCCAATATTAGAGCTCTGAAGGGTGCTCTATAGCAAAAGACACCCAATCCTACATAAAAGACACCTGTGATACCCACTTGAACTCAAGCCTTGAAAGCTCACCTCGTAGAGGGTCGTTTCTGCCTGTCTCTCCAATGTCTCCAAGTTCATATAGATGCAAATTTCCCCTCAAATTTGCTCCTTGTCCTGTGTTGCTCATTTCTGTAATCAATTTCACCAAACCCCCAGTCACACAGGTATGACATATGGGCATCATCCATCCCTTCACTGCTCTTTGTTTACACTACTTCATCCATCTGTGAAATCTACAAGTTTCCAGACCATTCATTTTACCTTCAGAATCCAGTCCTTCCTATCAATTGCTATTGCTACTGCCCTAAGTTTTTATTATCTTTCTCTTATAAGCACTTCCAATGCCTACTGTCTTATTTTACAGTGTTCAGTCTTTCCAAGGCCAATGGTTATGATATAGCCCATGCTTATCTCCTAAATTTGTCCCTCACTCCTCTGTCATCCACATTCTGTGCCCAGGCAAGCTGACCCCCATTCAATCCTTTTGCAAGTCCACCCCTGCCACAATACCTCCTTTGTCTTGTGTCTCTGCCCTCATGTTATTCTCTCCACCTGGAAACATCTCTATATGTAAAGGCTACTTCTTCCATTAAGTCCTTTCTAATGATCCTGCCTGGAATTTGGTTCCTATAGCATTTGGCTTTTTGTTTTTGTTTTTAGAAATGGAATCTTGCTCTGTCACCCAGGATGGAGTGCAGTGGCAGGATCATAGATCCTGCTCACTGGAGCCTCAAACTCCTGGCCTCAAGCAATCCTACTGCCTTAGCCTCCCAAAGCACTGAGATTACAGGCATGAGCCACTATGTCCAGTCTTATAGTATTTTGATAGTGATCTCCAAAATGTATCTTCCCCCAGAACCTGTGAATGCGAACTGACTTGAAAATAGGGTATTTAGCAGCCCAGCAAATGAAGAATCACAAGATGAAATCATCCTGAATTTAGGATGAGTCTAAATCCATTGACTCGTGTCCTTATGAAAGAAAGGAGAGGGAGACTGAAGACACAGACAAGGCCATGTGAAGATAGAGACAAAGATTGGAGTACTACAGCCAAAAGCCAAGGAATGCCTGGGATCGCTAGAAGCTGGAAGAGGCAAGGAAGGATTCTTTCCTAGAACTTTCAGAGTGAGTGTGGCCCTGGACACCCTGATTTTAGACTTTTGGTCTCCAGAAGCGTAAGAGAAAAAAAATAACTATTGTTAAAGACATCAAGTTTGTGGCAATTTGTTACAGCAGTCCTATCACACTAATGCACCCCTTCTATCTCAGAAATCCTAACCTAGCCTCTTTGTCTTTTATAGAAAATATACATCCATGTCCCCTACCCCCTAGTAGAACACAGCACCTTGGACATAGTACATTCTTGCTAAATATGGTTGAACAAAGGTGGGAGTCGAGGAGGGAGCGAAGAAGAGACCTGAACTCACACCAGGAGAGTAAAATGACCTGGGGTGCAAGCTGGCAAGCAGAAGGCCTGTCTGGCTAAATATTAACACAAATAACCATAAAGAGTAAAGGGTAGAGAGATGATGCGCTAAGACGATACCACCTGACATCCATGTCTCTTAGTTCAGCATGTCTGAGATTAAGAATTGAATAGAGAATTTTCCAAAGGGGCATTTCCTTAGAAATTAAATAGGGAAACTAAAATTTTTAAAACATTTACTTTTTTCTTGGACTAGAATTATAAAATAAAATGATCAGTTCAATAATATAACTCATGCACCTCTGGTTTTCTTTTTCCAGTTTATAACAGCAATAATTACCTCCAACTGGATTTTCCCCAGGAATTAAATGACTGATGGGGGTTAACGGCCTTTGGTTTTGCTGTGGGTCATCAGCTCCCTTGAGTCTGTCATTAATCCCCGTGATACGCCCTGCTTAAATAGGTCATTGGCGATAACACTCTTTGGTGTTTAAATTGAACTAATGCATTTTGCCTTCTCCTTCTAAGTAGAATGGCTAGAAGAATCCTCTATCTTTAGGAACAAAGACATTTTTCCGATGGAGAAAAGAAAGTGTAACTTTTTTTAAGTAACACATTAATAAGACTGGAGAAATGAAAGAAAGGTAACTGGCATCTGAAGTTTTCGATGTCCCATCCAATCCAGAGGAGGAAGGGACGGGCAGCACTAGATCACTAAACGAAGTGTCCTCTAATTGGTGGGAGGCCAGATGTGACCGATAATGAGGCTGACTGAGCTACGTATTCTTTCTGACTGGAAGGAGTGACCACTCTCCTGTCCTTTGAAGATTTCTTTTGCTGCACTGACCTTTTCTTGAGCGGGGAGGGTAAGGGGTCAAAGTCAACACCACTAAGCAAAATCTGTCAGTGACAAGGTAACAATTCTACAAGTCACGTTAGTCTCAGGACAGACTAGCATGCTAAGCCAGCAGGGACACATTAATCTTGCACCTCTGGAAGCTCATGTGCAGCTGAATGCCCAGAAGTCAGTTATTCACAGCTATTGACAGGGCCTTGCTACTGAGCTTAGAGCCTCAAGTTAGGTAACCCTTCTTTGGAGTAGCTAATCCCTGTGGAAAAGCAAAGCCCACAGGGAAAGCGAATTATTAAGATGAAGTCAGTGAAGAGTGACAGGTCCCTCATAGACACAAGGAAATAGTACAGAAGCCCACAGAGACAGATTCACAAGAGACAACTCATCTGATTAGCATACAAAGGGTAAGAACAATGGAGAAAATGGAGCTCATGACTAGAGACTCAAAATGTTAGAAGTGGTTTTCTTCTTGTTCACTTTCATTTTGCTATGGGCTAAGTACAAACTAAATTTCAGACATCTTCGGACAATTGTTATAACTCCATTCTTAGACGCATCAATGTTTCTGAATACATATTTAGGATGTAGATAATGTCCAAATATAAAAAGGACTATTACCATATGGGGGAAAATTGGATATGTGACAGAAATTTTTGTTCCCATCTGGATTTTGGGTGCCCTATAGTCTGGTTTTGGGCAGTGGTAATTTCTCTTATATTGAAAGTAACTGTGAATATTATGTTGGCTTTATAAATACTAACGATATGTAAGTAAAAAGAAATGTAAAAGGAAATGAATACTAATTACACTCATTTTTTAACAATCCAGTCTTATTTTCCTTCTGGTTATCATTGTCAATAAGAAGTATATCTATACATAAAGAAAAAATACACATAAATCATTTGAAACTCATTTTGCTATAATCAGCAAATTAAATACGATCTGCACAGGCAATATAAAACATATATTGAAGCAGGTATACAAAGTAAAATAACACTGGTAATATGGCTGTATTGCTTTAAAAGGTGGGAGCAACTTCAATGCTGATACATCCTGAGAAAGCTTTTTTAAAGTTATATTGCAATCAAATACATTTTAACCTAGATCATTATAGTTTTGTATGTGCAGAATGACAAAATTAGGTGCTAAAGGAGAGGAATTCAAAACAAAACATGGCTGGTGATAAGTTTAGACGCGGTGACGGGGACGGGGCTGCTGACTGTAAAACCGCTGCCAATTCAAAGCAGATTAACTGTGAGAAGATGCGTTACGCGACACTTCAAAACTGCCCACTAAGTCAGAAATTTTAACAACTTGGCCCTTAAAAAATAAGCCTATGTTATTTGTCATTAGCTTGCTATGTCTAGAGCTACTGGTTTAGAAACATCTTAAGAATTAAATTAAATGTGTAGCTTTGGTCAAATTGCACTTACAAAGCACTATCTGAATAACAAAACTGCCAGCTTATCACAGACCGTCTACCAACCCTGTTGGCTTTAAAGGCACATGTGTTGACCAAATGACGAAACCTCGTGAGAACGGAGGCAGGAATTTTCAAAAGAGCTGGGATAGGAGAGGTTCACACTGGAACTATGAATCTGGTGTTGCCCTTCTAGCTTGATGTAATTTGAAAGCCTGTGGTTATTTTATGTTAACACATAATAACTCCGCAGGCTTCCATGCAAACAGATTATCTGTTTTTATTTTAGTTACCTGTATATTTATTAATATAGCTCTTCTCGTTCCTCATATAATTTGAGGTGGTTTAAATTCTATACCAAGTGAAAAAACACATATTTATTCAGATGTTTGAGTGGGACATATATATGAACTATATAATGGAAGTGATAATACACTCATATAAAAAGGACTAAAATAAACCCTCCAATATTTAAGTTCTTCTTTCAGTCAGTTTCCACAAACATTAATATGCACCTTCTTGGTGCCAGGCACTAAGCTAGGCACAGTGGAATGGAGAGATACACACGTTCACTTTTTTAAGGTACACCAATTCACACAGATCTTAAGAAGAACAACTTCTTTCTACCTCTAAGCCTTTCAAAGGTTTAGAAGAACAAGCGTCTGCCATTCTTTCAATACTAAATAACATTCATGGTCTTCTGCATGGAAGCAATTAAAATCACTGGCTTTTAGAGCAAAGAGAACACTTCATCCGTCTCTTTCATTTGCATATGAGAAAACTGAGGGTCAGCAAAGAGCAATGATTTGCCCAGAAAGATACAGCATGTAGATCTCTTTATATTATATGATATCATCTTTATAGCCGTTAAAACTAATTTGATGGCTTTTTATTTCTTAATCTCTGGGCAATTCCTGCCAGAATCAATGGCAACACATTGCACCTGAATTGTTTCTGCCAAGCCCCTGCTTCATCTTCATCAGCCTCCTGGCCAGGAGGCCAACACATAATGTCCCTGAAGAGCTTACAGTGTAGGAGCCATTCAACCATGCCTACCAAATCATATGCTGAGTTCAAGGAACAAGTGAATGAGAGCGTGGCATGGGAAGGAGAGTGCCAAGAATAGGCAAACAGCCTATGCCAGAAATCTGGCACAGGTTGGCCTGGGACTACATCACAAGAGACATTAGCAACTGACTCCTTACTACATTGTACAGTTCTGACACTCACAGCAGACAGTCTTGACTTAACAAGACTCAGAGCTCTTGAGCACAGAAACAGCCTGTCAGCGCCCAGCACTGAGCACTGTACCTGTAGAATAGGTGCTTGTGAGGGTAAACTGCAGAAGCCAGCTTGGCCAGGATATGGTCCCCAGTCGGCTGGTCAATCACCAGTTTAGGTGTTGCTGGGAAGGGATTTTGTAGATGTGATTAACGTTTACAATGAGTTGACTTTAAGTAAAGTCAACCTTCCATAATGTGGGTGGATCTCATCCAATCAGTTGAAGGTCTTGCAAGCAACAGCTAGGGTTTCCCAGAAAAGAAATTCTGCCTCTAGACTGCAACATAAACTCTTACCTGAATTTCCAGCCTCTTGGCTTTCCTACAGATTTCAGATGTGCCGGCTCCCACAATTGTGTGTGTCAGTCCCTTAAACTAAAAGTCTCTCTCCCCTATTTATCTACACTATCTCCTACTGGTTCTCTTTCACTGAAGGACCCTGACTATTGCAGTCTCAACCCATGTGCACTGAATGAATAGAAATCCTTGTCACAGCTCTCAGAGAGGGCTGCCTCAACTGGTGTTTGCATCTACTTTATAAGCATCAGAGGTATGACACAACAAAAATACCCCACTTCACTGACTCTTTCAGGCTTGAGAATACGTAACTTTTCAATCACTCAGGAGCTGAATTTCAAGTAAACAATTGAGAGTGTTAAAGTAACTAAGGGTAAATTAGCGGTATATTCCTAATGCTCTCGACATGTTAATATCATAAATTAGTACGTACAAATTATGCATATTAGACTAAAGTAAATAGGATAAACCTCGATAGCTATATTTACTGGTTTACTTTCTGTCTCATCCACTAGAATGTAAGCTTCTGGTCAGTGGCATTTTAATGCATCACCAACATATTCCCAGCACCTAGCAGAGTACCTGGCACATAGTAGGTAGCTCAATAAACAGAATAAATGAATGATCCTAACACACTTTACTCAAAAAAAAGCTAAATATCCACAACTAATGGGCTTTTTGATAGAGTGCCTGAACGCTATGTTCTTGTTAGTTGAGTTGCGGTCTTACCACAGAAGAGTTAATGCCAGTTATAGTTATAGTTGTTATTATGATTACATAATTGAAACAAATATAAGATAAACTGACTAAATGTGAGTGCAAAACAGACTTACTGTTTCTATAAAAACAAAGTTGAATATCTGGAGAAACTTGATTAAAATGTATCGCTAAAAATCTGCTGAGATCATTTCCCAAGTATCTGTAAATTCTGTTCCAGTTTAAAGAAATTTAAACTGGAAATGGATTATGGGCACGGTTTATGCAAAAAAAAATCAACATGGAACTTCGATAAGCCATCCAATACTCCAAAAAAGACCACCAAAAATTAGAAAATGAATATGTATGTTTTATGCACATTAAATCAAAATGCTTTATGTGTTAAAATTTCTTAATAACTCCTTGCTTGAAATGACTTTTTTATTAGTCAACCAATAACTTGTCCCAAGCTCGTCCAATAGAAGGGCTTCTGCTCTAATCACAGATCCTATGATTCAGGAAAGCAAAAAAGTTGGTACGTCCTTAGCTCCTGCCATCACTTCTGCTATGGCGGCTAGACCAGGACAGTTCCCTGGAATCGTCTCTTCTGAACTCAGGTGCTTGTTTGGCTCAAAAGGCTTCACTGCCTTGGACAGCTCTCCCTTGAGAGTGTTTTCTATCATTATTTTGCTGTCTGAGAGTTATGATACTTGTGCAAGGATTCTATTTTGAAACTCATTTAAATCACCAACAAAGGGCAGACCAGAAAATAGAAGAATTGAAAAATGCTAATTCATCCTTTATGGTATGAGTTGGCAGCTCTGATAAAAGGTTTTCATGAAATGGGTGGTTGCTACGGTTGCTAAAAATTGGAGGTTAAAGAGGCACTGCTTTTCCTTTGGGGACAACAAAGTCCAGAAATCTACTAGAGGGGAATACATTTTTAAAGGCCCCCTAGGGAGGAGTAGCTAAGATAAGGTAGAGATATGTAAAAAGACTCACTCAAAATCACAAAGCATGCTCCAAATATTAGAGAGACTGGAATCCAGTTCTTCTGATGAGAATGTCTTTTCCAGAGTAAGGTCAGTCTATATTACAACCCATAAATCACTATAACAAGGATATACATATATCTTTTATTGAACCTAGGGCATAATGAGTGATTCAGAAATTAACCAGCAGAGACAAAATGCACTAATTTGTACATTTCAGTTTCTCTAAAATGAGTGAATTAAGATACATTTTAAAAGGTCCTTACCTTACATTTTGAGAGTTCTATGGCACGTATTATGAATAACAATGGTATATGAAGGTAAAGCTATTGGAAAAATGAAAACAATCTTTATTACAAACGCATTTCTCCTGCCACCTAACTCATTCCCTTCACATTTGCTAGCCACAAACCACAAAGTATGGATTTCCTAAGAAAATCACTTACTAGACCACTGAGTAGCAATGAGAGACAAGCCTTACTTTATACAACCAATGGCCCAAGACACTCTTCCCCAAGAAAAACCAACACCTGTGACTCAAGTCCTGGTGACAGTTCTGTTGAGACTGAACTCCAAAGTTTGACAATGCCGACCACATCTGCACACTCATGTTATCGGCATTCTGAGGACTTAGTCACTCTAAGCTAAGCACAAAACCGCCTGCATTGGGGTGGGAATTACTATCACTGTCTAAAGTTACATATTTCTAATCAAACTGATGTAAATGCTTTGTCAGGACAATAATCCCAATTACATATTTCTTGGCAAAATTGCTAAAGCAAACAAAAATGTGCTGGTAGATCACGCAGAACTCATAAAATCACACAGCCAAAGTGTGAAATAGCAGTCATGAAGACTGTCGCTTGGGAATGTCCTCTAGGGAGGCAAGATGGAGAAAAACTACTGTTATATATTTGGGTACATATCATCCGCTTGACTTCTGTATGTAGCTTATGCAACTGGGAGTTCAGATACATGGACTATGATAAATCTTTCTCACGCAGTTGTTTACAGTAGGCATATGTGGAATATTCTATCAACACAGAGAAGTCTTAAATTAATGCACCATTCCACCTTCCAACAATCTCTCATCTTTTGGACGTCTTACCACCTTTTGGAAGATTAATAGCAAGAATAAAAGATGAAACCCACTTTTCTCAATCTATTTGTTAACAGTTCTGGTAAAGAATATGTTCATCAATGACATTGGAGCCATCCAACAAAATGAGGTGAAGTGTGTGAGGGAGGGAAGTTGGGGAATTTCATTTTTATAATGCAACCGCAGGGCTCAGCTATGTATCTGGTCCAAAGTCCTTGTTCTAGTGCTGTTTCAATAGTCAGACTGCAGTCCCACACACAGTACCAACCATTCTCAGCTTTGTTTTGCTGACATTAGCACCTGAGCCATCTTGGAGAAAGTCTGTAGCCCCAGGATAAGAGAGGTCAGGAGGGACTCATGCAGGACAAATGACAGGGTCTTTATGAAAGCCATGAGGGACTGTATGCAAGGTTATTTGTGGAATCCTTCAAAACTGCCAGTTTGAGGGATTTTGAAGATGAATAATAGGTCATAGTGAAGGAAAATAGAATATAAGAAGCTGAGGAAGAACAGAAAGAAAAGAATGTTGGTCTCAATTTTTCTGGTGTCCTTGGGGTGTTCCCATTTAACATTCTTTGGCCTCTGGACAGGTGGCATCCTAACTTCACTCAGTGGCATAGGGAGTTCTTTCCTTCTGGTAGTTATCAGGCAGTGGGGTCTAGGGTAATCAGCAAGACAAAAGGTGCAACATACTCTTTCAGTTCTAAAAGTATTGTTCAGTAGGCATCCATTTTGACTAGAAATTTCTCCCTGTTCAGTACTTGCTCACTTCTAAAAATAGCAGCATCCCTTTGTCTGGTCAATCTGTTTCCTTCATAAGAAAATGATCACCAAGCCTAAATATGTCCCAGCTAACATGAAGCCCTCTTATAAAAATCCACCTTGTACCAATTTCTGCTAATGTCATCATAAAGGAAAATATTTATAAAGGAATGAAATGGTATAATCTTTTAAATTAGATCCATTCAATCTCAAGGGTATATGGCTTGGCTCTGTGTCCCACCTAAATCTCACCTTGAATTATAATAATTCCCATGTGTCAACGTCAGGACCAGGTGAAGACAATCGAATCACGGGGCAGTTATCCCCATGCTGTTCTTGTGATAGTGAGTGAGTTCTCACAAGATCTGATGGCTTTATAAGGGGCTTTTACCCCTTTTCTCGGCACTTCTCCTTCCTGCCAACACGTGAAGAAGGACGTGCTTGTTTCCCCTTCCACCATGATTGTAAGTTTCCTGAGGACTCCTCAGCCCTGTGGAACTGTGAGTCAATTAAACCTCTTTCCTTTATAAATTACCCAGTCTCAGGCAGTTCTTTACAGCAGCGTGAGAACAGACTAACACAGGCTATAAACCTGAGGTGTCCCTTAGGTAAGAAAATAAGATTTTATTTTGATGACTCGAACAGATATTTAGAATTTCTAAAGCGTTAGTCACAGAAAGAACATAATTCAGGTTATAAATAACTTTCAGCTTCTTCTAATAATACAAACCATAGATATTCATATGTAAATATATACACACATAAATATAAATGTACAGATACATTCAGAGAGAGAGAAAAAATAATAAGTACGGTTCATTGTATATATACCCTAAATGCTCTCCCCAGATGTCATTCTTGTGTAAAGATCTATCATGTTTTCCCTAGTGGAAAGATACCTTTCAATGGAAAGCAACATTTTGAAATTCAAAGTTTTACATCATAATTCAGAGGAGCTTTGTTGTATCTCTTCTGGCAGTGAATCTTTTTAGTAACCAAATATAGGATCTTGAGGATAGATATTTTGTATGAGGTTCTTACATGCTGATTTTATTGAAGAGGTATACACAAGAAAGATTTTACAAGGAGTAAACATAAGGTGAGTGTGAATTGCATCAATACGCAACATTCAACATTCAAGGGCTCTTTGAAAACGTTGTCCTTTTATTTTGAAATTTTGAAAACACTGTTTTTGGTTATTGTTTCCTCTACCAACTTACACACAAGATGTCAACATGACCTTAAAGTATGTTAAATTACTACACAGGGACACCTTCACAATAATATTCATCGACTTAATTTTCATACAAGGTACAACTAAAGAAATTCACAGAACTTTGGGTTGCAATGGAGTCTAAGCAATTATGAGATCCCAACTCTTCCCTGGGTTCCTTTCATTTTTAAGAATTAAAGAAGCCAGCTTCAAAGAGAAGTTCAATGACTTCCCCAAGATCACATGGCTAGTAAATGGTGGAAGATTAGAGCCCAGAGCGGCTTGTCTAATGAATTGCCGTGACCAGTGAAAGACATATAATAAAGTTTCAATTAGACACTTTAGAACGTGATGATCCCACCCCCCTCAATGGTTGAGGAGGGGCAGGGGATGCAGAGAAGAACAAGGTAAGCATGTCTGTTTCTGTTTGTATGCTTGAATAACCATGAATGAGTTAATATATAAAGAGCAGACTCTTAGACTGATTTTCTATGATGTCAGACATCTGGATGAAAATGGAAACTTTCAGTAAAAACCCCAGATATTTACAAATATATGGCTTCATCTAAATATTGAATTGTGCATACACAGAGCGTTAATGTAGGTAAGTGGAAAACATAAAATCACAAATCTCCATGATTGGGTGAATTATTGCCTTGGAGTTGAAGAGGGGGGCAAGAGTGGTATGCTCAGTATGCATGAAACATTTTGAGACATTTGCTGTGATGGATATTTTTAAATTCTTTCTAGCCATACACAGAATGCAGAAATTAACACAAGAATGTCTTAATTGGACCTATTTTATATACAAAAGAATAATGGGCTAAATGGGTTGGAATGAATGCCATATTTATCCTTCAAGGGAGGAAAGACATGATGATTCACAGGCGGCGAAGCCAAGAGCATTGGGCCTTCTCATGAGTAGAATAAATATGTCTATCTCCTTTCATAATATTCTGCCTTCTAGTCCTTAAAAGGCCCCCTAAAGGCACAAATAGAAAAGAGATGGGAAAATCAGAAACCATTCATTTTAATTTTACATACAGTAATTTTCTTTAGGGATTATAATGCAGAGCCACGATAATGGTTTGACAACTCCATCTAAACTTTAAACCACCAAAATGACATTGCCAGTGTAAAATTCCATTCTAACTTCTCCAAACTTATCACATAACTTCCATGTGCAAGAAGGCCAGTTGCAGAGACTTGAAATAATGCATTAGCTGGGGGAGACTCAGCCCTTGGCTTCTGAGTGCATTGTTGCGTTTCTTGATTCTACCTGCTGCATATTTTAAAACTTTGTTTTGCTTAGTCTAAAATAGGCTTTTAATCTTCCTTAGTATGAAGTCACAGGAGGAAAAAGCAGGCATGAATTGTGCTGGGTGACAAAAAGACATATAAACTTGCTGCAAACCTGCAAACCTGCAAACCTTCAATAGTTGATGACAACATTTTGGAACAGGGCAAAAAATTACACCAGCCAACAGAAACGTACGCCATTTTGGGCTGGGTGTGGTGGCTCACGCCTGTAATCCCAGCACTTTGGGAGGACAAGGCAGGTGGATCACGAGGTCAAGAGTTCGAGACCAGCCTGACCAACATGGTGAAATCCCATCTCTACTAAAAACACAAAAATTAGCTGGGTGTGGTGGTGTGTGCCTGTAATTCTGGCTACTAAGGAGGCTGAGGCAGGAGAATCGCTTGAACCTGGGAGGCAGAAGTGCAGTGAGCCGAGATCGCGCCACTGCACTCCAGCCTGGATGATGGAGCATGACTCCGTCCCAAGAAGGAAGGAAGGAAGGAAGGAAGGAAGGGAGGGAGGCAGGCAGGGAGGCAGGGAGCGAGGCAGGGATGGAGGCAGGGAGGGAGGGAAGAAGAAAAAAAAAAAGAAAGAAGGGAGGTGTGGGGAAATAATGTAAAGTTAAATGATCATTTCCCCTTTCTCTTGCATAGAATCATTTATTCATTAAAGAAAACTGATTAGTCCTTTGTCTTTGCCTGTAAAGAAACATAAGACTGAAAAAGAAAGAAGGAAAGGGAGGAAGAAAAGCAGAAAAGAAAGAAGTTAAAGAAAGGAAGAATAAAGAGAGAGAAATATAGAGAGAAAGAAGGAAAGAAAAAGAAAGAAAGAAAGAAAAGAGAGAGAGAAAGAAAGGAAAAGAGAGAGGGAGGGAGGAAAAGATATGGAGGAAGTGGCCTGCTCTAGTAGCTTTGAATCTGCTGACTCTGAAGGTTGGTCTTTTCAAATCCTGCTGGCTATGATGAGGCAAAACTGCATCTCATATATGTTCACCTTTCCAAGCAGGGATCCCTCCTGTAGGAGGTTGAAAAATAGAATACTGTATCTCATTTCTTCAATCTGGCCTCTAGCATTAGATTCATAAATGGCATTAACAGACATTGCTCTCATTCAATGGGCCAGTTCAGCTTTCCATCTACTTCTACAATAATGGAAGACATTTCAGAAAGGTGTAGCAGGCAAAAACAAAAAAAACCCGCAGAGCTTGTAGGTACACAAAATTGTGTGTAAATTAAACTGTCATCAGTCACTTCCCACTTTCTGTTTAATTATGGTTTTACAAATGATTTGTCTTCATTTCTAATTTGATCGTCAATTGATAGTTTGTCCTAACAATTCAGCTCTCCATCTCTGAAGGTCCACCCAGCCTCTCAATTAAGTCATTAATGAGTTTTCAATTCTTACATATCTTATTTAAAAGAATGTGCTCAAATTTTCTTATGTCAAGTTCTTCCTAAACTGAATATACAGTTGTTATTAATTTAATGAACTGGTACCAAAGCACCAGGCTAGTTTACAGGAGTACACAAATCAATGAAACATAAATTACTCTAATTCAAGGGTAAGCACAAAAACAGTGATACAGAATGCAGCAGGAATGTGGTGGATAAAGATTTTATCTTTGGCTAGAATGATCTGGAAAGGTTTCTCAGAAGCGATGAGGACCTGATGTGTGCCTTTACAAATCAGTTAAAGTATATAAAACAGGGAAAGGAATTTCAGAGAGAGAGAGAGAGAGAGCGCACGCTCAGGTGACAACAGGAGACTATAGCACAGGGTTCATGAGGGCAGGTGACGGGAGATAAAGCTGGGGCTAAATTGTGCTGGTGCTCACATTCCAAGCTCTAACATTTTGTCTTGATTTTGAATGGGGATGGAAAGACACGGAAGGCCAACCCATTACTGAACTCTTTAGGCAGATGGCCACTGTAAGGCGTAATCTTTGTAATTATGGTATTTGTAATTACACTCCATCTAAGGATGGAGTATACCTCTAAATGTCTCCATTCCCACTGTACCCTGGGTATTTCTATTGCAAAGGGCTTGGGGTGAAGGGTCTCTTTGCCTAATCAAAGAAGGTCGATCTGTAGACAAGCAATTTCACATTTATTTTCACTTGCAATACTTTCCTGAGAGGTCATCTGTTATGCATTTAATGTTCTCTACAGCCATCCCCTCACAAATTCCGCATCCAAGCGCATAAAGAGGGATCCATTTCTTCAGACAATTCCCACCAAGGCCTCCCTATGGATGCCATCAAGATTTTGCACCTGCAATTGGCTAATTGGCAGCACAAGAGGCCACTTGAGCCTGCAAAATTAAGGACTTAAAGGTAAGTGGGGAGCTGCAATCATAAATGAAAGGGTGAATTCACACTTCTGATTTCTACGGCCTAATATATTAGGGGATGAAAAATGGAAACAGGCCATAATGAAGCCTAACAACAATCCTTACAGTCACTATTGAGTCTCCTGGAAACAGCCTCTCCAATTTAGAAATTGTGAGTAAAAACAGCCTCTCCAATTTAGAAACTGTGACTGTCTTAAAATGTATGATGTGATCATTATTATAGTCTCAAAAAGGCAGCTTTGACACAAACACAGTGATTATTTTGTAACTTCTCTAAAAGATTGTCCACCTCCCTCCCTCCCCCTCCTTTTCAAGAGCCAAGTTTAAAAAAGGGGGAAAGACAGAATCAACGAAAGACTTGATGAAGGCCATATTCTCCAAGGTCTCAAAACCACCTGGGAAATTTCACCAGTTGGATCATAAATATTTGCACATTGGTTATCTTTTCTTATCAATCAGAAAATTCTCTACAAAATGTCTGGCCTCAGCTAGCACTGCTTGTTTCTTTCAGTTACGGGGCTGCCACAAGGACAATAACTAACTTACCAATCCAGATCTTACATAAGCCACAAACCTAGCACTGGTCTGGTGATCAAGTCTCCTTTCTACCTTGAAAGTCTCTAGAAACGTTTTTCCCACATATGCAGTGTCTGTTTTTAGAAGCATGTTCATTTGCTACCATGCATATACTTCTCAGTTTGGCAGCAGGAACAGCAGCATCAGGTGGAAAATATCCTATTGAAAAAGCAATGTATATTCAATAGCTTTGGTAAAACAGTTTACTCTTTCATATTGAGGAAATCCTTGGAGGAAATTACAAAGTTTATACCTTACAAATATAACGCACAAGAAGAGAGGGCTTTGTTAATAGAGATTTCAGACATCTTAAGCAGGGAAGAAAAATCTCCATAGATAAGAACTCTTTTTAAATAGGCCTAGTCTGATACATGGACTGAAGCTTAGGAAAAGTCGCTATTGTCAGAACTATAAAACGTGTCTAGCTTACCACAAAACTTACATGAACTTTCATATAGTTTCACAGTCATGAAAATGAGTCAGTACATAATTCTCTATGGTGGACTGAGGGGGTTTCCACTATGTGAAAGCTAAGAAATTAAATGTCAATACGTTTAAATGGCGTAAAGAACCTGATTAATAGCACAGGAAAATAAATCCCGGAACAAAAGCCCTGGAAAGCTAATCCGTATTCACACATGCTGTTATCAAGAAATATGTATTTAAGGCTTACTGTGTACTAAATGCTGAGTAGAAAGCACGCAAATGTGCAAGGAATGGCCCCAGTTCTCAAGATTATAATTATTTGGAGAAATAAGACCCACTGACATATAAAGACAATTAACTGACGTAGACACTCCCTGACAAATGCCAAATGAGTGGGTAGGCCCACTACGGGTGGGCTCAGAGAAAGGAGAAATCCTTGAGGCTGGAGTGGGCAAGCAAGGCTTCATGGAGGAGTTGAAACTGGAGCCTCCCAGGATGAAGAATGGAGACTATGTAAGGCTCAGAGATAGGAATCCACCCAGCCCACTCAGGGCACAGTGAGTGTCCCAGCCTGTCTGAAGAAAGAGCGATTTTAAGGAGGCAAAGGAAGATGAGTTTGGGAAAGTACTGGGGAAGGGATGCTGTCACGGATTTTCCCCTAGAGCCTCCAGAAGGAACGTAACCCTGCTAACTCATTTTAGATTTCTGACCTCCAGGACTGTGAGAAAATAAATTTGTGTTGTGTTAAACCACTAAGTGTGTGATGATTTGTTACAGCAGCCATAGGAAACTAACATAGCTTATTTGTATACAAATACATTTCTCATCTTCACAAGCATTACTGTAACCATTAGACCATACTACCTGAAGGTACCGTTTAATCTGAATGAATTGGAGACAAGACAGCAAAGCCAACTCCTCCAGAGAAAACTTACCTTCCAAATATCTCGCTGCCTAAAACAACAACCATTCACCCAGGGATTCCCCTACCTGCCAGACCACTTCACCATGACTGTCCAACTTCCAGGCTGTAAATTCACACAAGTGAAAATCTAGCCCAACTTTCCATTTGACTGTCACATCATATAGTTGATAAATGGGCCTGTTTTCCATGTCTCTGCTAGGAATACTGGAAAGACAGAATAATATTTGGAAAACATTGGGCTAAGTAAAATAATTATAAAATATTATTTTAATAAGTTACTGCTTTCAATGTCAGCTAATATAATTCATTCATTGTTTCCTTCTTAGCTTTATTTCCCATTTAACAAGCTCCCTCAATACCTTTTAAAGGGATTGTAATGCCTATATAGAGAAATAAAATATATTTTATTCTGACCCTCAAATATTACACAGCAGTCTTTGAAAAGGCTGATGAGTTGAGCCCCATGTCACAAAGTGGAGATAACCTGATGCCATTTCCCCAAATGCCAGATTGTAGCAGCAGCCTTAACACCAACCCCCACACCTCTCCAGGCACATCACCCACTAGAAATGCAGTTAAAATGACAGCAGTTCAGTTGCATAAGTAAATTCCCAGCTGATTCCATAAATCATAAACCACTCATCTTGTAGAAGAAAAAGAAGCAGCTACACAACTTTTAGGTATAATTCTATGGCTCACTCAGAATGAAGAGGAAAACACAGAAAAGGGAAGTTCAATTTCCTCTGCCCTCACTAAATGTTATTTGCGAGAATATCTGTTTTCTGTTGTGCTTCACTTTGGTTTTTATTGTTTTGAGAGGAAATGCACAAAACATAGCTATCATTAAATATGGAATACTAAGAGGGCAAAGAGCATCATGATCAGGTAGAGTAAACTCTGAAGTAGGAGTCAGGAATCCCACATTCTGTTACTGGATTGGCCATTAACTGCCAAGTGAGCAACAAACAGGCTGTTTCACCACCTGTGACTCAATGCCAAGTCATTTACAGTTAGAATTATTAATAGTAGGGGAAAGAACTACAGTGATAATAACAACACACCCATACTATGTACCAAGTATACATGAGTGCTCTCACTTTTTTGCCCCCCCCTCTCTCTTCACATGTTCAATCTCTAGTTCTTAAAATGATCCTATGAGATAGGCACTATTATCACCCATCATTGACAGGTAAGGGAAGTGAGGCTCATGAGGTTGAGATTACTCAGTAGTGGAGTCCAGGAAGTGCTTAGGGAAAGCCAAAAGCTTTCACAGGTTCTGCTTGACACTCACTCTATCCCTTCCTAAGAACAAGATGGATGTGGGAAGGGCAAATCTTAGGACACTGAGCTCAGAGAGCAGTATCACAGGCTGCCCCTTTCACCTGCCTTCCCAAGGAAGCAGGAAAGGATCAGATTCCAGGACAATCCTCATCCATGACAGGACGAATGTCACCAGAACCATACCCAATGTCTGTATCTCTGGGTACAGGCTTTAACAGGGATCATGTTATTTATTTCCTGTTTATAATGCACATGCTGAATCGGGAAGGCTGTGTGGAGTAATAAGGAGAGGAGTTAGCACGCAAAGTACTTTGGCGTTTCTGATTCTACAAGGAATTAAAAAGTACAGAAAAGGAATGCTGCTATAAAACTCCCAAAATTAGACTTGGTTTCAGATCAAAAGCTAAGAAAATAGTGAGAGCCCCTTTTAATTCATCCAGTCACTACATACACAGATTCAGACAGACCACAGATCAAATAATATCCCAGAAACATACCCATGTACATTCAGAGCTTAATATAACCCAACTAGAATAGAAGGCAGGTGTTAATACTATTCCCCAAACCACATTTTCATGGCATTTCAAATATTTATAGCTTGCTATAAATTACACCAAGGCCACATATCAAAGAATGAAAATCACCCATATTAAATTAATCAGAGATTTTAGAAAATTATACATTGCACATGACTGAGTATAATACATTTAATGTTTCAATGTCATGGAACATTTGCTTTATAAATAAAATATGAAAGTGATTAAGCTCCCACAGACCCTCAGGAATATGGCAAATCTATATGAGAGCCCCCTAAGCCCTGTATTTGTATCTCTGGATTGTGGTTACTGAAGAAAAACAGAAAATCACACAACGGAACTAGATCTCACTAGTTGGTGATGCTCCAGAGGAAAGTCAATGTCAGCACGGGGAAAAAGTGAAATTCACTGTCCTAGTTCCTAGTACTCTGATTTCTTACAGAAGAGTTCAAATGGTACTCTTAGCTCTATAAGCTCGGTTGCCACTCTCCTTTAGTGTAATCTTAAGTGCACATTGAAGGCAGGATTTCGCTCAAGGACTTTCTACACCACACTAAACATTCGTGTTGTTAAAAGCACCTTTACACATATATGCCATTACAAACTAAGATTGGATTTCAGGACAAGAATGTAAAATGTAAACTTTAGAGATGTCTGAAGAAATATTTAATATATTTCTCCCAGCCCAGATAACATAGTGAGACCCCGTTCCTATCAATTTTTTTTTTTTTTTAATTAGCCGGCATGGGGGCATCAGTAGTGCGTGCCTGTAGTTCTAACTATCTGGGAGGCTGAAGTGGGAGGATGGCTTGAACCAAAGAATCTGAGGTTACAGTGACCTACAATCATGCCACTGCAGTGGGGGTGACAGAGCAAGACCCTGTCCCTAAAAAAATAATTAATCAATTAAAATAAAGTATTCCACTGACTCCCCTACCAATAAAGAATACAAACCTTAACTTCCTCTAGAGCCAAGCAACTGCACAAAAGTCACCGGGTAGCCAGAGTTTTCCATGGATTCTGAAGGTGCAATTCCATATCTGTGCTCCTTAGATTTCATGACATCCTTCCCATTTCTTTATAGAACTACTGCATAGTTATGTGACGTGTGTATGCTAATTAAAATTAATTTTGCTCTGAGGACCTTATGATAGCTTCATAACGCCATTTGGAAAAAAACTGTTGACACAATGGGTTATGTCAAAACCAGTGCTGTAGGTCCTGGAATACATCTTCCCAGACTATATAATCCCGTACACGACCATGGCTTTTTTGTCCCTTTTTACAGAAAACCCTGTTCTCACGGGACATATTCTATCTTGGATCTCTGTAAGTGCAACAAAGGTAGATCATAGCTGTACACTGACTTCTAGTACCCAAAACATAACTGCCACTTTACATGGCATATTAAATATTCCCTTTTAGCAGCAGTTCTGAAGATGGCAAGGCATCATCAACTTCTCAAAATACTCATCTTATTATTCTGTTGAAAAGCAGCACATTGCAGCTTAGGCAACATTTTGAGTCCAAACCCTCTTTTTGGTCTGATGAGATAGCAAGGGCCTGCCAGGCACATTACCAGTATATAGCTTGTTTAAAAAAGAAAAAAGAAAAAAAAAAGGAAACCAGATAGATTTGTAGAACCATTTTTAAAGAGATTTGTTTCCTTATAATTAAATAAAAAATCAAGTTTCCTTGTCATAAAATAATTGATACAAATTTTCAAATGATGAGAGAAATGGTATTCCTGCAGGATTTGTATAGCATGGTTGTGTGCTCCTTTGATGTTGCCCTCTAACGTAGATAGGCTGTATTAGTCCATTTTCTTTTCTTTTTTTTTCTTTTTTTTCTTTTTTTGAGATGGAGCATCGCTCTGTTGCCCAGGCTGGAGTGCAGTGGTGTGATCTCAGCTCACTGCAACCTCCGCCTCCCAGGTTCAAGCGATTCTCCTGCCTCAGGCTTCCGAGTAGCTGGGATTACAGGCATGTGCCACCACATCTGGCTAACTTTTTGAATTTTTAGTAGGGATAGGTTTCTCCGTGTTGGTCAGGCTGGTCTCAAACTCCTGACCTCAGGTGATCTGCCTGCCTCAGCCTCCCAAAGTGCTGGGATTACAGATGTGAGCCACTCCACTGTGCCTGGCCTAGTCCATTTTGATACTGCTATGAAGAAATACTCAAGACTGGTTAATCTCTAAAGAAAAAAAGGTTTAATGGACTCACAGTTCCACATGGCTGGGAAGGCCTCACAATCATGGCAAAAGGTGAAGGAGGAGCAAAGGCACATCTTACATGGCAGCAGGCAAGAGCATGTGTGCAAGGGAACTGCCGTTTAGAAAACCATGAGATCTTGTGAGACGTATTCACTATCATGAGAACAGCACTGGAAAGACCACCCCTACAATTCAGCTACCTCCAACCAGGTCCCTCTCATGACGTGGGGATTATGGATGCTACAATTCAAGATGAGATTTGGGTGGGGAACACAGCCAAACCATATCACAGGCCAAGTTCTCAAATGATTTAATACCTCTATTCTAAAGACAATCTTGGATAATTCAAGGAACCTGAGTTTTGGAATCTGGAAAATTTGGGCAAAAGCTTTTACTAGCTTAGTGAGCATGGGAGCCAGTTACTTTACCTTTATGAGATTGTTTCCTCATCTTGAAGTACTCAGCCCATAGTAAGGTCTCAATGTTCTTGCTTTACATCTTAACATCTATGACCCTAAACATGGTACCTGGCACATGAAGCCAACTTCTTATAGTTGCCTTAGAGGAAGAGAGCTGTATAAGCCCCAGAAACAAGCTCAAGTGAGCTTAGAGTTAATGCTTTAAAAAAAGAGAACAAGTTCTTTATTTCACTTTCACTAATTCAGGCCTGAACTGGGAAAATACTCATTTCTGTGGCATTGTATCAATCAGGAATCTGTTAATTGGCACTTCTGTGTGAGTCTCCTATGTTGTACAACCATAATTTGACGTTCATAATCATGATCCAGAGGTATGGCAAAGTCCTGAAGTGCCTACTGAATCGTCAAAGATTCAATTACATACAATCTAGTTTTAGTTCTAAGTGATCATTTGAAAATTGGTAATTCCTGTATGGTAGAGAAAATGAAAACTCCGGCATATAGCCTTCACATGCTATAGCATATACAAGGCTGGGAAACACCATAGAAAACATACAGGCTACTAAAAAGTGGGTTGGGTTTAGAAAATTTTACAAATCTATCCACAAGGCTGACTTGACTTTTTTCAAAACATTATTTTGAAAGAATTTTAGACTTTAATACAGAGAATTTAGGTGTAACCTCTGTCCACCCTTCCTTAGTGTTAGCAACTTTTATTACCTTAATAGAATTATCAAAAAAAAAACAGGACATCAACATTAACACAACAAAATTAACTAAACTACAATACTTGTTCTAATTTCCAAAGATTTTCCTCTAATGTTCTTCTTTCTATACAAAATCGTCTCTTGGATTCTACATTGCATTTAGTTGTGTCTCCCCTGGTTTCCTCCAATCTGTGACAATTAATTCCTCATCTTTCTTTATCTTTCATGATCATCAGACTTTTATCAATCCTGGTAAATTATTTTGGAAAAGTTTCCTCGATTTATGTGTATCCTATGTTTTATCATGATTATATGGAGTTATGCATTCGGGCAAATACCAAAGAAGTAATATTGGAGTTATCATACTTTTCTCAGTGCATCACATCAGGGAGTTCAAGATGTCAATAATCTTAGTTGAAGAAAGATAGGAAAATAACCAAGATAAATACATAATAAAAAATCCAAAAAGAGCCAGAAAGAGTGTATTATAAATGGAAGAAAGGCAAAAAACAAATCACATTTATATTATTGGCGTCCCTGGAAAAGAAAAAACAAAAATGCTGGAACAGAGCTAATAATTAAAATTATAATACAAGAAAACATTCTTGAAATAGAAAAAGATCTGAATCGACCCACTAAAACGGCTCACTGCGTATCTGGAAAAAGTATCCTGAATGATAAACTCAACACATTTGGTAGCAAAACTAGTAGATTTCAAAGATAATGAAAAACCTCCTGAAGCCTACCCCCAAAATACAAACAAGCTACAGAAGGCAAAAGAATTAGACTGGCATCAGAATTTTCAAAACCAAGGCAATGATGGGGAATAATAATAATAATTAAAAAAAAAAAAACATCTAATGCAAGAAAGTGGCTAGATTTTATGTCTAGCCACTTTGTTACTCAAATACCAATATAGGAGAAAATAAAACTTTTCAACATAGAAGAACTTAGGGAATTCTGCACATACGGGCCCTTTTTGAGTTTTTCTGTCTCCCCTGGCTGACTGCAAAGTCTTTTATCTGAGCAAAGTCAGGGCAGAATCATGAAATCACACACTGAGATTTGGTAATTTTTTTTCCTCTTTACACGTAGTGATTTCACATTTGGCACTGTCTGTCTTCAAATTATGCTGAAAGCGTTTGGTTTTGTGTAGAATTTACTTTTCCTATATTGTTATTTCTTACAATTTGTGGGGGTAAATCTGCCAAGCTAGCCAGCTGTGCTGCTGACATTATGCTTGACTAGACACATTCTTGACTTTTTAATGTGTCAAATCAGAAGTTTCATATTGGAAGAGGGAGAAGTACCATCAGTTATTTAACTAAAAAACTTACATGAAGTTCCAAAGTTGTTTCTCTCCTAAGACTCCTTTGTAATTATCTACTAAGCATTTATTATTTATGACGCACTGTGCTAAGTATTTTACCTGCATTAGTCCTTACAGATTCCATTAAAAAAAAAAAAACCTTTGCAGTGGCTACTATTATTCACCTTTTACAGATTAGGAAAATGAAGCTTAGAGAATATGTCCAAGGATCAAAACCAAGGCTGCTCCATGACAAAACTGGAGCTCTTAACTGTTACATTACCTGTTCTGCTCCTTCAGCCTCTTCTCGTTAAATGGCCCCAACAATCACTCTCAAGTCATTTCTTGGTTCTTTTTGTTCACTCAACCCCCACGAGCAAGTTTCATCTGTCTACCTCCAAAATGTATTCCCGTGCTCTCCATCTATATTTCTATGACCCTGGCCCAAACCAGAATCAACTCTCACTTAGAAAACTGTCATAACAAACACCCAACTCTTCTCTCATCCTCTATTATCACCCCCTCCAATCCCACACCCTCCAATCCATTCTCCATGTGGAAGAGGACTACATTTTTACTAATAAAACATAAATCAAACCTTGTCACTGCCTGACTTAAATTCTCCAACAACTTCCCACTGCTCTCAGAACGAAATCTCTTTCCCATGGTCTGCCAGGCCATACAATCTGTCCCCACCTACTTCTTTTATTTCATTTCATGTCACTCTCCAACTTAATTACTCTTTTCTTGCCAATACTGGCCTCCTTTCTCTTTCTCCAACTTGCCAAGCTCATCCATACCTCAGAGACTTTGCATTTGCTGTACACTTAACATGGGACAATTTTCTCCAAGCTCTCTGTTTACATGGAACCTCCTCTGAAAAGCCTTCCTCTGAGCACCCTACTAAAGCTAATGCCCTGTCTCCATCACTTTACCCCATGCATCCTTATTCTAGTAGCCAATGCTTTTTAATTCATAGCAGTATCAATTGTTGTTTGGTTTGGTTATTTATTGTATCCTCAAGTATCCAGAACATACAGCACACAGTAACGACTCAAAAGAAATTTATTTAATGAGGAAAGAATAATCAATATATTGGCCATGTTTCCTGATGAGCCAGAAAAATACCATTATTGAATGGAGACATAGGATCTAACAAAACATTTGTATGTTGTTTGCAGAAAGAGGCATCTAGAGTTTGTCACTGGGATACTAAAATATTGAAATTTATAAGACATTTTAGTGATTTATGGAACCTAAAGTCTTTTATAATAAATTGTTCTTAAACATTCACAATATATGGATTTCAAGCACTAAAGTTATAACTTTAAGAAGTTCCTACTTTCTAGTTGGAGGGAGAAAAAAAGATATGCCTGTAATACATGCACATTTCATTTATACTGAATGCCAAGTGAGGGCCACTGAAGTTAAATGCCAAGAAAATTTAAAGAGCTGGAGAATACTAAGGGAAGACGATCTTAAAATTGATCTTGAAGGATAGGAAAGAGTAAGAAAGCTTTTTATTGGATTTTTGTTTCTTAAAAGTGCATTTGAGATAAACCCACTGAAGATTTACATATATGCCAGGCTCTCCCAAAGTGTAAACCCACCTCTGACTGTGAGATATTTTAGGAAACTTCAGAAAATAATTGCCCTCGCTGGGGTACAATTGTGAAGCAGATAACTTGCTAAACAGTACCCCTAGTGGTCTCAAAGAGTTTTTCAGCTTCTTAAGATGCCTCATTCTGCAGGTAAGAAGTAGCTTGACAATTCTGAGAATGCAAGTCATTAGCAATATATGTGCTACATCTATAATTGAAATTAGTACTTAAGTAGCAAGATCTTTACAAAGAGCAAAACAATGACAAGAAAAGAAAAGGAAATGTAAATGAAATGCTCTCAGAATGAAATGTAACTCCTTCCCATGGCCTTCCAGGCCCCACAGTATCTGTCCTCCCTACTTCTTTTGTATCATTTCACGCCACTCTCCAACTTAATTACTCTCTTGCCAATAATGGCTTTCTTTGTCTTTTCTCAACTTGCCAAGCTCATTCATATCCTAGAGCCTTTGCATCTGCTGTACACTTAGCTTGGGATAGTTTAAAAATATTTTCAGAGATTTTTTTTAAATGTTGCAGTCACTGTTTGGTGGACGCTTACCCTACTAACTGACTTGGGAGCTGGTACAGGGAGTTTCGGAGTGGCAGGCATCTGGAGATGGAAGAAGGTGAACTCCTAGGAACAGGAGTTGAACAAGTAAAAGTAGGTTCTGTCACATTGCGAGAAAATTTGAATTATCAACAAACACTTCCTACGCCTGTTATCTTTTGTATGGTGAGCTGCACATTTAATAAAGAGGCAGCTGCCACTACTGAACGATTAATCAATACTAGTAAGCTGACATCCTAAGAACTGCTGAATTGAAGCTTTTCTTTCCCTATTGTATTTACAAATAAAGTGCTCAGTATTTGAATAACGCCTGTTGACTTGACCAGAAAATATCAGAGTCCTATATAAATGACATTTGCAGAGAATGAGATTTTCTTCTGGCCACTGCTCCTCATCGCTAATAATAACATCAGATTAGTGGATTTAGGCCAGCGGAGGAGCAATGCCTTTTCTGATCCCTTCTTAAAGTAGCCCTTTCCATCTGTCTCACCAAGCTGTCCTCCCACTTGTTTGGGCCAATGAGCAATTCCTAAATGGCACTTCATCTGATACCATGTGGACTATCAATCTAAAGACCTATTGTGTTGCTAAATTCCACACAAGACTACCAAGTCTCCTTAGCTTGGAAAGATCAAAACACCTATAATGTTTACAAGTACGTAGATCTCTGTAGACAATCTCCACCAAATGTGGAAGAGTCTCACACATACACACGCGCGCGCACACACACACACACACACACACACATTAATCTCAATTGAAAGAGGTTTACAAATGTCCTTCACTTGTCAAGTTGTCAATTTTTTCACCTGTCCTCATTTCGAGTCACCAGATAGAAGAAAGTGTTATGTTTTATTGAAGGAGAAAGTTGTGATGGTTGATCGCTTGGGGGAGGGGTCGCTGCAGAAATCATGGCTAAACATACATATGCACTTAGACGATTATGGGGGAAGATGCCTATATTCTGATTTTTAGATGAATTGTTCAAGTTTGAGGACTGAACATGATTTAAAATCTAAATGCCAGGCCTTCCAAGAACAAATCTAAGTATTTCTAAAGCTCCATCATAAATAACTACATTTAATTTCCTTTTTCCAGCATTTGGCACTTTAAAAGCCCTTTTACAATTCGTACCTATGCTACTTAAGTCGATAACTGACATTTCCTCTTCGTAATACATAATGTAAGCTTGAGTGCTGCTGTGAACCCGAGATAAGCCGAGAGACCAGTAGACTCAGTGTGAAGCCAATGTTTCAAGATCATATCGATTGCCTATATCTTCTGCCTGTTTTGTTTTTCAGTAAAGTCTTGGTCATTCATAACGCTGACCACAAAAAGTGTGTCACTATGGTAGAGAACCCACTGCCAAGCAGAGGCACATCAAGTCAAATGTTTGAATTAATCAAGCCATATGGCTTGAATTGAATGTTTAGCAAGGCTAAAGTGAGACTCTTGTTTTCAAAAACAGCACTTACCAACACATTACGGAAAATTCTTGCATCTGGTGTCCAATTGTTTTACATACATATTTTTCAATTCGTCACATTGTTAACCAACTTACGTTAAAAACATAAGAAATTGAAGGATGCTTTTATATATAGGACATACTCAATTTTCAATATATGCATGTCATAAAGTCAGTAATGGATCCTGCATATGACACAATTTATACTCATTTCACAGGGTCACAATAAGTACACGAATTCATTTCCTTCAGGAAGTCCATAGATGCTAAATTAGGCATTCTAATTTTGAAGCAAACTTGGGCAAATTTGGATGAACCTCTTCAAGAGCCAACAACTATTTATCTACCCTGTTATTGTTCTAGAGTTTAAATAGACAAAAACGGTTTTAAAGAAACCACTTTTGAGAAGGCCATAATTATTAACCCAACAGGAGGTAAATATGAAATGAAATATATCTCATTGTTTTAGGCATAATCCACATACATATAGTTATTTTTTCACAAAAAAATGGAAGTTTGGTTGATCAATATCATTAAAGTTTACAAGGGATCTCTTTATACTTAACAAGAACAAAAACATTCAAGATATTCAATGCAACGCTACCCAGCCAGGGTAACCAAAGGTATATTTGCCAACCATTAGATTTTATCTATACTCTTAATTGTTTAGAAGTTGCTGGTAAGGGTAGTAGGTTTTTGTCTGTTTATTTTGCTTTTCTTTTGTGTGACCCCTACTCTAACACCATTATTGTTTCTAGATGAAGAAATAATTAAGTCTGGTGGTTGGAATGAATTCAGGTTTCCCACTGCATGCAGTGTGCAGGCGAGGATAGGAGAATGCTACTGCCTTGGGATGGTGGCACTGTAGGAACAAGGCCTTCTCACTCTGCCACCTGGCCAAGGTCATTTTACTTTGTTTTTGTTTAGGTTTTATTTTGTTTATTCATTTATGGGGAGGTGGAAGGGGATGAACCATGTCTCAGAGCCAGAAGTACCTCCTTCACCTAAATGGCCTCGTGTTCCCATTGTCACATCTTATTGCTGGCTGGAAGATGGTGTGAAAGTTTTAATGCTGGCAGTGATTTGAGAAATTATGGCCAAAATTTAGCAGATGTATTTTTTCCCTTTTTTACACTTTGGAAATGAGTTGCCTTACTATTCTTTTATAATTTCATTCAAAAATGTCTAGTACCTTAAAAGCAAAACCTTTCCAATTAAACCAAACATTAATTATTAGATGTATGAGCATTTGTAGACTACATTTCACACACCCAAACCACCAGATGTATGTACACTTCAAAGTGTAAACAATCAATTTAAAATCCCCCCAACACCCATTGATGATGTGAGAACAGCATGATTGATTATTTAACCTTCCAAAGTATGCATTAACGTTGTCACTATTAATAGATGAAACCTTTATACTGCAGTGAGCCATTTCCTATGATCAAAGTCATTTTTCCTCAATTTATTTCTGTGTAAAACGAAAAGAGTTTCCGATTAGCAATAAGGCGCTGGCGGGATACGTGGTTATGGGAAGGTAATCACAGCCCTGTGGGAGCAGAGGTATTCAACTGTACCTTTTGCTCTGTGACTCCTCAGGGGGGTGATTATCTCATGATAATCATATACCCCCACCCCATTGTGTCTTATTGCTTAATTAGCTACTGCATGAAATGTAGTTCTGTTTGCATCAACTTTATGTCGACTATAATTGCCCTGAGTTGCAGTTCTAAGATGAAAAAAGTGGATCAAATAACTACATATATTTTGTTTGATTAATCATGAAAAAATCATTAAGGGATTAAAGTGAAACCATTTTACTCCCGCTGATCATGTTCAGCAATTTGAAATTATTTTATGATCCTGATCAATGTAATTAATGAGAATGGCTGTTAATTAGTTACACTAGCAGGTGGGCCATGAAAAATGTATTCACTTAATAATACCCTAGAACAACAAGCGATTAAGGGCTCCTGTGCTGATTTTACCTGGCACAGAGAAAGGAAATTGCCGTCCAGCTCACCAGGCTCTTTGAGATTACCACACTCCCCTCTTTGCCCACCTCAGCTTCTCCACCTCCTTGTAGGGCCTTTCATAGGGTTACACACAAAAACAACCTGGCTTGAGATTTTAAAAGATATTAAGCATTTTTCAGCTTAAGCATTCTCCTCTTTGTTGCAAGGCCCTACAAGGAGAGGTTTTTGGTAAACTCCACTAAGGCACTATTCATTTCAAATTAACTGACTGTAGCTTCACCACAGAAAATAGGGTAATCCAGATCCCTTCATCTGCCCCCCCAGCTGATGTTCTAACTCTTTCTGTAGAGAGTCTGGCAATAGTAACCCCTGGTGGTTGTCTGGTGACAGACAGGAAGTGTTAACGTGGTCCATTGAGTTGTTGCTTAGTAGTGCTGAGCGTCTAGTGGGAGTTTTCATTGTCAAAAGGTGTATCACATTCCCTGAGGAGTTCGTCAATACATTCAGCTATCTCCACGGTTTTTATCCTAGAGCAATACAAAAGGAGGCTAAAAGTGTAACAGATATTTCCAATATTCTCCTGATTAAACTATTTAGTCATATCAATTATGCAAATAGCTACAAATATCTGTTAATATGACTTTCCTATGCACAGAGCTCTTCCCTTTCATTAAACCTCGCTAACTGACATTTAGGATCTGCCCCCTGCATTCAGCATATTACTACTTCGCCTAATTGGGAGAGCTGAAATACTCAAAAGTGAGGCCCATGGGAAATTCCAGGGAAATCCTGATTCCTGCAGTCAGAGGAGATGGGAACATAGTCACCCCACTTCATGCTTTTTTCAGACGCTACATCTCAAGTACTCATTGTATTTGGGTTAGCTCTACTGGATTTGCAGGCAATTAAGGAGAGAGACATGGCTAGATGAAAGGGTCTTTGTGCAGCTTCCCTGACCCCTTGGCTAGGCTGTCACACCAAGGCACAAGTGGCCATGAAGTGGTTGGGGGCAGCGCTCTTGCTCCTTCAGATGCACTACAGCCCATTTCATTGCTGTTTGATGGTTTTTCCTTCAAAATAAAAGTTTGAAGAAGGCTTTGCTTTTCTACTGTTGGACTTCCTTGTTTCCTTTGTAACTATCACCTGCTTAGTAGAAATATTAAGATGGAACTTATTTGCCTTCAGAATTGTCTTTGAGTTTCCATTGTTGCTATGAAGTCCAAAGCCATTCTTTCCCATTGCATGACAACCTATTTCTCTCTCTCCTACCTTCCTCTCTTCCTACTTCTTTCTTGAGGCTTGTGGAATTTTCTCTTTATCCCCTTATTTTCTGGAATGTCACAGTGAGTCCTCACTGCCAGCATTCTAGTGGAAGCAAACTGGCAGTCCCTGTGTCTAGCTGGTGGTGTATGTATTTGTTTGCTAAAAGTCCTTGTTTCCAGGAAAGTGCTCCAGGACAGCAACCCTCTGTTTTATCCTCTCCAAAAAATAAGGTTCAATTTTCTGCAGGGATGGGGAAAGGAAGAGCAGTAAGAGTGAGGGAGAGGAATTAGCGATCCGACTTCTGACACAGCTTTTAATCAATCCTCTATATTTTATACCCTCTTCACTCCCACTTCAAGGGATATCTGCTATCACCAATTCCTGGGCTTTTTGAAGGTTCTGCAATGTGAACTGTATTGATTCTTAGCTTTCCCACTGTTAGGATTTGGATTCCCAGATCTGCTAAATCAGCTAATATTTGCTCAAATGCTTTCCAGCTTCTGAAATTTTTGGCTACTTCCTCTCCCATATCTCCAGTCCTTTTGAGTTTATGTCTTTAAAAAATCCCTTATCATAGTTTTGGTGTGGTTTTAAAAAGGAGTTAAATTAGAGGCATGTCATCAGTCCACTATTGAAAAATCCGAAGCAGCTAATTCACATATGACAATCAGGTCTCTTCTCTCTTCTTTTAAAACATGAATTACGTGCCTGATGTTACTTCTGTAAACTGAGAAAGAACCTGAAATTTAGTAGACATAAACATAAGATAAAGAGGTCCTCAGGAGGCTGTCCCAGATGTATTTCTGAATTGATTCCAGACCCGAGTAAGTCCTGACTAGCTCAGACTAAGCAGTTCTAAAGAGCTGTCTTGTAATTCTAACCAAGCCACAAGAGCCCACAAATGCTTAGCCACATCCCACTTACTTCTGCTTGCATGTCTATAGCTTTTCAACGGACACCGATGTTTCATAAACCAAAATTCCCAGCCTATTCTCTTACTCCTACCACTACTAATAGGCAACTTCCCCATGTATATCCATGCACAGTTTACAGAGGATTTAAACATATATTAACTCACTTAATTCATATCCCTGTCAAGAAATTGTTGTGGTGGTGGTCATTCTTACTTTCTAGAATCATGGTTAAGAGCTTGGACTCTGGAGTAAACATCAGCTGGTAGGAGTCCTGGTTCCATACTGATTGTTCATATGACCTGGACAAATTATTCACACTCTATGAGTTTCAGTTTCTAAATCTGTAAAATGGAGAAAACTACAGTTCTCTCCAATCTTTTGAGGTTTTGTGAAGATTAAACAAGAGTGCATGTAATACGCTCAGCACAATAGCTGGTATAAGAAAGCACTCAATAAATAGCAGCTATTACTCTGATTCCCATTTTACAGACGAAGATCCTGAGGTACAGAGATGTTACACAATTTATTGAAATCCACAGCACCAATAAGGCACAGAGATAAGACAAGGCTCAAACTCTCGTCTTTGACTTAGAAGTTCATGCTTCTTCTACCACACCAGTGGTTCCATCTCTGGCTGCATGCACACTCAAATCACATGGGAAGCTTTAAAAACATTCCCATGCAGTGTCCACCCAAGTGATTATGACTTAACAGCTCAGGTGTGGATTCTGGACATGGGTTTGTTCTCAACCCTCCCTGGCCAATTCTAACACTAGCTACGGGTTACAAAACCTATATTTACCAAACTTCCTCTTTCACTTCCAGGTGGCCTCGAATTGTATTTTATCGCCCACCCATGTTCTAGACCCCTTGTCAGTAGCAAGAAACGCAATCGTGATAACTAATTATAAAAACCGTTAAGCAAATATAAAAATTGTTACCCCCCATTCACTTGTCTGAGCACCACAAGAACTTGCTGGTTTAGAGAATGCACAGCTTGTCAGAAATGAGTACAAATTAGCATATCAAGATCCAGCTACTGTCTCACCAAGTTTTCCTGAATATATAAGGATGTCCTTTGGTGTGGGCTCAGCAGAGCCATCTATTTCAAACACTTTAGAACAACCTGAGGTTCTGAACTAAATTATAATACAGGTTTCTGGTTTTCCAAGTAAAAGATGATACAAAGGGAGACTAGGCAAGAAAGAAAAGAGAGAAAAGCCACAGGGCTACTTTTGGGTAAGGAAAAAAGCCTAGAGAAGGAAAAACAATAGGCTGCTTCAACCTCATCCTGCCTGGGCTCAGCTGGGAGGTTATGGAGCTCACTCCCTGCTGATGAGGCACTTAGCTGAGCTCTATCCAAAGGCCACATGCCTCAGGGCCTAACCCCATCAAGCTAGCTCACAGGAGCAGGCCAGTTCCCTAATGAAGCCCAAGCCCCATCATTTGCAGACCACTCTACCAGGCCAGTAGCATGCCCAGGATCAGAGAAGGTCACAGATCACTTTTAATTTCAGCAGCAAATGAAACCTGTCATCATATATTCAGGGAAACTTCATGAAGGTACAGCTGAAATCTGACGTGATCCATAAAAAAATATTTATCTTCATTAAAAAGTGCACTTAGGAAAAATATACTCTTTTTTTAGCAGGCCTTGGGCTTAAAAAGCTTTTTTCCTATGGTCATGAGAATAATAAACTTGTCTAGGACATGAAACCAAAATGAAAAGGCCAAAAGAATCTTCTAAGGGATGAATGGGAAAATGATTAAAATGGCCAAAACCAGTCCTTCTAGGAGCTTCTTCTATAATAAACCAATGTTAGTTTTCATGGCCCTCACCTAGCTGCTATGGACTCAGCTCCAGTGACTCTCACCTGCCAATCCTGGAACAAATCTGCTGTTCACATAGCTATAAGCTCTAGCCAGCATCTACTGGCCTCTTCAGATAAAAGACAACTGAAGTCGTCAGGCTCCTGAGCACATTTTCATAATCAGCCTGATCATGGGTGCACAGCAGCTGCTCGATTGATGGTGTTAGACAGGGAATAAAGAAGAGATGCCAGGAGTGCCCTCAGATCTGACATAACGAGGCAAACATCAGTCATTTGGCTAAAAAGCTCATAAAGGCTCCATCAGCCATGACACAGGAGTTTGTCTTAGGCAAAGCTAATGAGGAAATGTGGCAAGCGCAGGCCTTTTCCTTAGACAGGAACAAGTTTTGAATGAGCTGCATTTTTGATGAAAACAAGAAATGCAGTTGAAAACAGTGCATATCCTTACCCTGATGAGAAATGATCTATCAGTGTTTTGCAACAATTGTCCCAAAAGAAAAGATGTTTTTAAAAAAGTATTTCACTTCATTTGCCAAATGCTCAAGTGCATTTCAGTACTTGACAGTGGTCACTTCTATGGAAGGCTAGATTACACAAAATGTAATCTTGGCCCTCTCAGAAAAGAAAATTTCTTCACTAATGATGGAATAAATCCAGTCCATGCCTTGAAAGAGTTGATTGTGGCTGGAAGCCATTAAATAAAGGACTTAGATAATAATGTACAAGCTACAAGAATAACCAGCATATGCATGGCACTTTTTGGTATTTAAAGCACTTGTACAGCATTTCATTTGATCCTTAGTAACAAAAGCAGAACATAAATGATTATTAGCTCTATTCCAGAAGGAGAGAAAGAAACTGAGGCTTTTGTTGGTTAATTAAATTAAAGGCCCAGAATGAATCAGTAGCAGGGCTGGGCCTGGAACCCAGGTGTCCTGGCTCCAGAGCTTTGGAACTCTTTACCCTAGAGTTGAGCTGGGGGGCTCACTTGTAGACAAGCTTCCACACACAGTCAAGTGTTATTTCCATGTAAACAGTGCCCAAGAAATGTCACATAATGATGATGACCTATGTCCCCCACCTATTCCCTATTCCTTGTGGCTCATGTCTGCTCATGGCGTTTAGGTCCATTATCTTTGGATGACACTACCAGTGACAGCAGCACAGCAAGAGCAATGAGCTCAAGAGGAAGAAAAATTATACCAAACATTTTGCATGAAGATTGTTAATGTTTCAATGAACATACAAATTCATCGTTTATGTAATACCCAGAGGACAACACGGGTAATTCAAAGAGAAGCAAAAACAACCATCTTGTGTGTCCAAGGGAAACTGCAGACCAGGTCCTCCTCCCCCAGTGAGTTTCTGTGTACAAGTATTTTCTGAATGGAAAAACCACAAGAGTAGTTATGATCCAGTTATTCTGCACATGTGATTCTTTCCCCTTCTGTGTTTACCCCTCTATGAAATCATAATGAAAAATATTCATTTTACTGGATCTTGGGAGTAGGAAACATTTCCTGAGGAAAACAAATATAACAAATGAGGCAATTCCTTGTTTTGAAAATTAGCAACTCCTGGGCTCCTTTCTATTTTATTCTCATGATTCTCAGGTTCTTCTAGAAGGGTATGTGGGGTATTTTTTAAAGCAACTAGGGTGCCACCAAGAACACTTCCATGTAGTATGATGCCCTGAGGTCTTAAATTAGGCAACATTGGGGTTTAACTCCTACTTCCTAGCTAAGAATGTAAAGAAGCGAGGATGTCTCTCATAGAGAACCACTGATGTTTCAGGGGCTTGAGAAATGTAAAAGGAAGGAAGGGAGGGAGGCCTAAAAGCATGCAGAGACCATGGCTATGAAAATAGCTCTTAGTGGACGATCAGAAGCAAGGCCTAGGTAGGTAGGTGCCCACTCACTAGGAAGGAAAAGGCAGGAAACAGAATGCAGAGGCAGAACAACAGTGTTGTGCCTTATTATATCCCTTTGAGTAATACGATCTTCAGACAAAAGACAAGAGATAATTACGAATTGATGGATTTCATATTTTGTTTTTTCTAACAGCCAATGGCTGTCAGCTCCTCAGAGAGCCAGCAAATCCAAGAATAGCTCTGTGTTCACACTGCCAGCTCTGCAGTATAAAAAGGTAGTATATTTTAATGTCTTTCCAACTGCGTGTTTGGTGGTAATGATTAGCAGATGCCCTTACTGAGGGGGAACTACACTTGCGTTCTGGAACAGAGCTTTAACATGAAGAGCTGCTCTGTGACCGATCTTAGTTCCCAATCCATTGAACAATAGGGCTTTATCTTTGCTGAAAGGTAACACTGCTATGGCATTTGACTGTTTTACCTACTTCCATTTCTTGGTGAGTTTCCTTCAAAACATGGCCTTTCAGGTTACAATAATATATATTAAACACACTGTATAGGAAAGCTTTTATTTTTTCTCCAGCTTCTGCCTTACAGTTGCACTATTTATATAAGTATTTGTTCACAGTTTACTTTCTGCAATGTATTTGGTGTAACGAGATTGCTATTTAGTATAATATATTAGGCCGGTGGAAGAGTGCCTAGTGTAAGGAGCTGGTGAAATTTTCCTGAGAAAGAAATGCATACCCTAGAGCCACTTGGGTGACATACTAAATGGTAAACAATTACAAGGCTTCTGCAAACCTACCTGTTGGTGTTTGCATGGATTACACAGAAGCACTGAGAACCCTGATGCAGTGGGCTCTACAGGAAATGAAGTTAAAACCATATTTCAAAACTCATACCATGCCAACAAGCAAATAAATAAATTCTCGATTCCAAATGTCACCAGCCAGGTGACTTCCAGGCAGGCACTGCAGTGTTTTCCTGAAAATGTGAAATACACATAGTCATCCTTCTCTGAACCCTGTCTCCCTGGCGTCCACATTGTCCCTGAAAGTTCAGGATTCATATTCCAAACGCTGTATGTAGTAGCCCTTTGGGGATGGATATTAATGAAGAGATTTTCTCATGTCAGAGCCTGCTCTATCAGAGTGCGAAGGGTACAGTCTGTTCAGAGCAGCTTTTTAATTTCTAATAATTAACCCTGCCAGAATGAACGTCCGTGGCACCAGTGACAGCAAATTTAAAAAGTCACATCAGCACAGTTAAACGGCTCTCGCTGCCTCTGTGTCCGCCCCCCGCCCCTTATGTTGAAAGAGGAAAGTTCTCAAAGCCTATCAATTTGATTGTCTTGTCACTGCACTGAGAGACCTGCTGGGCTAGCTATGACCAGGACAGTTTTCCAACTCTCCTGCTGCAAATGCCAACCTATTTCAGCTCTTAACTGTCCACATACCATGTGGATCCATGGCATAGATTCAGTTTCTTTTACTCAATAACTCATGTGATCTCCAAAGTGAACATGAACAAATCTGAGTATGTCCTTGCAGTTCTACAAGTTCTGATGCTGACTCACAATAGAAAGACGAGGGGAGTGCTGTGACTCACTTTAATTTAGCCTGGTTCAAGCTCTTTCAAACAATCCGGAGCAGATGATCAGAAAGAGAAGACGACAGTGGCATGCAGATGACCAAACAGGACTACACAGATAAGCTAGTACAAATTGCATAATGTTTTGATATTGCTGCCTTTAAAGGACAACTTTCACAGTAGAAGGAAAGTATACTAATCAGGAAAGACCCAGATTTGGATGATTTTTTTGAAAAAAAAGTGAACAGGAAAGATTGGTTTGGATAAATAAAATTTACATGATAATTTCTGCAAGTTGAATCACTGAACAACTCCACCAGCTCAATATGATCTTTGCTGGAATCCAGGATTCATAAGTCAGTCCCATCTCTGTCCTCCACAAACAGTTTCCCTCTGGTTTGTTGGGAGGGACTAACGAAGTAGAGGCCTGACGAGGCAACAACTGTGAAACCTTCACTGTCTGCTGCACATCTATGGCCTCTGCCAGTTTTGTGAGTGCCAACCTTAAGGCAATGGCACTACTGAGACACCATCATTCCAAGGAGTACCTTTGACAGACTCACATAATTGTATTAGAAATGTCTACATTTTACACATATGAACAAATATCACTGCTTCTGGATTAACGCTGACATTTCATTCACTTGGAAAGCTGTGCTATGTATGAAGCCCATGTGAATGCATGTACTGCATAGAAGCCTGCTGGAGACAGTAATGAAGCAGGATAGGTTCCTTCCGTTAAAATCCACTAATAGCATTGAAGGGACCAAGACTAATGAAGCCACCAGTTAGAAGCACAGGATGCTCCCTTAAGAGGAGCTCGAAGATTGCCTTTTGGGTGAAGCTGAAACCCATGCAAAATCAATGCTATCAGCAAACCTACATGTGACACCTACTATGGGCAAAGAGTATGCAGAGCGTCTGGGAAATTATGGGACTTGAAGATAAATAGAATGAATAATACCTAAGAAAACAGAGAGATCTTAAGCATGCCTGAAAAACAAATACATCTCAAAGTCAACAAATATGCTTTTCTCAGTTGGAGGGCATATAACTCTGGATTTTCTTGTCCCATTTGCAAGGGGTACTTTAGGGCCAGGCAGACCATGCAATCAACTTCAGCCACTTTTCAACAAACAATTGCTTTCCTTTGGCAAAGGGATAAAGGTAACTTTAGTGTGATGTTTCCTTTTTAAGGGCTACAACTCAAACTTTCACTACAGGCCTTTTTCAAGATACAGTACTCTAATGCTCAAGCAGTTATGCATTGGTGTGCTCTTTCTAGGAGTTACTAGCCCCCTTAAGCCATGTTTTTGTAATCACCTTTATTTTTTCAATTATGCAATTTATTACATATTGCATGCTAAGTATTACAAAATTCTGGAGCTAGTCACAGGCACTTTGCTTAATAAAATATTCATACACTAAAATGCAAGCTTTTTCATCACGAGTAATATGTTGAAAAGTCATTTCCAATTGGTCATTGAATTCTGGAGTGGTTGGCTCCTTAACAGTCCTTGGAAAGAAACACAGTTAGAATCAAGGTAAAAATAATAGCCCTTCTTGTATATATCCCCTAAAATATGCAAAATGCTGGTTGTATGTTACAACTGTTTTTGTTTAACGCATGAAGTATCTCCCCTTCTAAACCATCTGAGCCAGTGAATCCTTAGCAGAGTAATGGAGTAGTGTATAAGCTCTAGTCTACAAATAGTTATTAACAGTATTGGGTTAGAGTTATGAGAGCACAGAACACTTCTACCTCATAAACTGTTGGGTCCCCAGTGCTAGAATTGGGTCTAGCACCTAGAATGTGTCCAATTTCAAATGTTTGTTGGAAGAAAATATGGAAGGGGGAAGGAGGATGGAGGGAAGAAAGGAAGAGGAGGAGGAAGCCAAAAAGGAAGGAGATAGGGAGGGGAGGGAAGGAAGGAAGAAAGACTGTATTAAGCGTGTGACCTTCAGCAAGTAATGGACCCTACCCAAGCCTACCCCATTATATCAAATGAAGAGAGTGGGGCGGATAATTTCTACAGGCCTGCTCTGTAAGTCTGTGATCCTATGGTTTAAACTGTCATTTATATCAGTTAAAATATAGATAATAAAAAAGCCCTTTGGTCACCAATGAAATATGTAAGAGTATTCAGGGGAGCATCCTTTATTAGTCCAATATCTGTCCTATTCTCTAAACATTGAAGAATTCTTTGTCTCAAATATTTAAACTACACTAAAAAGATGAACTGGGTATATATTTGCTTAATTTGCAGACTGGCAGAGCTCAGATTGAGAAGTATTTCCATAGGTTTACTAAAACACGTATCACCACTCTAATTCAACAATCTGAGTATTATTCTCTTGTAATAATGTATATTTATGAGAGGAAAGAACGCTAATGTCACCTAAAATTAATACTTGTGGAATATTAATCTCTTCAAATTCTAAAAGCCTAATGTGTATTTCCATCATGGCATGGCTGATTATCTTCCGGTAATATAAGCCGTTGCCACTGTTGCCACTAATTCCTCCACTTCCATATTGATATCTTCTGGAAGTGAGGTAATGAAGTTTTTCCAAGTGTCTATAAAACCCTATAACTCAACGCTAGTTGACACTGAGTATTTACTGAGCTAGTACTTATATTATGCAGGAATATTTGTGTGACTTCACATTCAGTATTAGTGAGTTTTCAGCATACAAATTTAGTAATCTTTGAAAAGAAAATAGTATTTTTCCAAGTTTGAAAAAATATTCTAACATCATATACTTCATCTGAATGCACATGTACCAAACTAAATTCTTATATACACCCAATTGTTGACTATGTTCTGATGAGGTACTTCTGCCATTATATACCACTATACATGCTAAAGGAGGTGAACAGGAGTGGGGAACTGTCATTACTCATTTATTTGCTTGGCCCTAATGCCTCTCTCTCTCTCTCTCTCCTCTCTCTCTCTTCTCTCTTTCTTTCCTCTCTCTCTCTCTTCATGTAATAGAGGCTGATTGAGTGGCTATTTAACTCAAGCAACTGCATATGAATAACCCCCGCACCATCTATATATAAAATAAAAATCTACCGATAGCTCTCCACTACCTATATAACAGAATTCAAACTCCTTGATCTGGCACCCCAGGATCTCCACTTAGAAGCTGTGTGATTTTGGAAAAGTTACTTAACATCTCTGTGCCTCAATTTCCTCCTCACCAGTAAACCGAGGATAATAATAATACCTCTCTCATAGGATTGGCGAGAGGCAGAAATGGACTGATATACATTTTTAAGAAACACATAGATGACTGCCAAGCATACAGTAAGTCTCATATAAATATTAACTACGATACTGCTCCTTCCACAATCCAGTACGTTCCCACCGCTCCCATCTTGCACATTCTAATCCAATCAGGCTGCTTTATTCAGTCTTCTCAACTACGTCTTGTGCTTTCTTGCCCTCATGCTTTGCACAGTAAATAGCAACTATTTACTGAGAGCGCACTCTGTGTCAAACACTGTGCTAAAAGTTGCAGGGATTATCCTAATTTGGTCTCACAAGACTCTAGGTGGCAGGTACTATTATCGCTCTATTTTATAGACGAGGGGGTAACCTGACGCTTGCAGCAATGAGTGACTTGATCACAATTGTAGGGCTAATAAATGGCAGGGCCACCATAGTGAAATCCAGGGAGTCTGGCTCTGGCTCTTTCCTCAAAACCACTGGACAGTCCTGCCTATGTTTGTACCCAGTAGCTGTCCTAACTTCTTGCAATAGATCCCTGGTTCCTTTCACCTACCCAGGTGTTCTCCAAAAAATTATCTCAACCCCAACTCATCCTCAGACATCCCCTGACCAATCCAGTTCTCAGAGCACTTCACCTTTGAACCACTCTCGGAGCAGTCAGGACTTCCTTGGAAGCTGGGACAATCCATTAATCAAGTAATTATCTAGTATCCTGGAACAGCACCTCTATTTTTCTGAATTTGGGAAAGATTTAATTTTCTTTTTGTGTATGTTCGGTTGGTTTCTCCAATTAGATCTGATGTTCTATAAAGTCAGCAGCCAAAGCTCATGTTTCTTTTATGTCCTAAATAGCACTTGCCACTAAGTGTGCATTCAGTTAAAAATGATCATTAAGGCTGGGCGAGGTGGCTCTTGCCAGCAATCCCAGTGCTTTCGGAGGCTGAGGCGGGCGGATCACAGTGTCACAAGATCAAGACTATCCTGGCTAACACGGTGAAACCCCGTCTCCACTAAAAATACAAAAAAAATGCACCTGTAGTCCCAGCTGCTCAGAAAGGTGAGCCAGGAGAATCGCTTGAACCCAAGAGGCGGAGGTTGCAGTGAGCCGAGACTGCGCCACTGCATGCCAGCCTGGGCAACAGAACAAGACTCCATCTCAAAAAAAAAAAAGAAGAAGATCATTTCATTTAATTCCAGGGCCAATAACTAGGTCAAACTGACCTGTGCTCCTCATTTTAACAGCTGGTAAGCAGACATAATAAAATTCCGTTTTTCAATACCTTCCTTGATTATTTAATTACTACATCAGTCATTTTCCTAGTTTCCTCTCTGGAATGCCAATGTTTCCTTGGACATATTCTGCCACCATTTTAACAGTTTCCCAGACCCAGGAATTGGAAAATAAAATTCAAAAGAGAAAATAAAATGACTTTTTTTCTTGTAAAGAGAGTAAGACATTATTTAATAATCCTCTACTAGAGATTTGTTTAATTAAAATAAGTTTAAACTGATGTAGATCTCTATAAACTGATGTTGAGTAAGATCCAGGATACCTTTTTAATGAAAAAGTTCTGACATTTGAAAGCGTGTTAATGTTTCACAGTGTTTTTTTTTAAATAAATAAATAAATGAAAGTGAGGAAACAAAAATTTTAAGGGAATACAAACAGAAATGAACAAACTTCAGTATATTTCAAATGAATAACATAACCACAGTGAGGGTGGGGGTGTAAGAGGACTAAGAGCTAACCCAAGTGATTTTTGCACAGTCTTCAATCTGTATGTCCTTAGGCTAAAGACAAAAAGAACTCTGAGCAAATATTGTACACTAGTTAGTAGGATTATTTCCATAGTGTCATGGGTTAGCAATTCTGAAAGTACTTTTCTGTGTATCCTAGAATTGAGTGAATAGTTAATATATAGTGAATAATTGGACTCAGGTTTCTCAATGTCAGAAAAGGGAGTTATAAATATGGAAAGGGAAAAAGAAAGAATGAATCCTGTTATGTCAGATGGGAATTGGAGGTATGAGGCTTGTGGCTTTTAATGTGTGTCTTTGTCTTTGTTGAAGTCTGTATGAAGAGATAAAAAATATATAATAGATGTGTGTATCTACGCATACATATATGCACATATGTATACACATGGATTTTCTAGCTCTATCTGCTGAGAGGACTTAGTATTTGCAAGAGGACTTTTGGGATAGTGAAACTACTATGCATGATACCATAATGGCGGGTAGCTATGCATGTATGGGGACATGGTGTATATGGAAAATCTCTGTACCCTCTGTTCAATTTTGCTATGAAACTAAAAATGCTCTTAAAAATAAAGTCAGTTTTTTACTAATCAGCATTTGGCATCCACCATGATAATAACTGATTCAGCAGAATTGTCAGTGAATGCTAAATCTAGTGAGGGAAACTTCATTTTTGTAATGGCTTTACTGAGATACAAATTCAGATACCATACAATTTACTATTTAAAGTGTATAATTTAGAGGTTTTTAGTATATTCCCAAGGTTATGAAACCATAACCATTCTTAATTCCAGAACACTTTTTATTAACCCCAAGGAAACCCTGTACTCATTAAGCAGTTGTGCTCCATCTTTCCATCACTAAACAGTTAGAACCACTAATTTACTTTCTGTTACTGTGTCTTTGCCTATTCTGCACATTATGCATAAATGGAATCATATACAATATGTGGCTTTTTGTGTCTGCCATCTTTCATTTAGCATAATGTTTTCAAGGTTGTCCAAGTTGAGGTACATATTATAACATGCATCAGTACTTCATTCTTTTTTGTGGCTGAATAATATTCCATTATATGGATATCACACATTTAGTTTGTGCATTCATCAACTGATAGACATTTGGGATGTTTTTACCTTTTGGTTATTGTGATTAGTTCTACTATAAAAATTTGTTTACAAGTTCTGGTGTGAGCAAATATTTTCAATTTTCTTGGGTATATACTTAGGAGTGAAATTGCTGGGTCATACGGTAATGCTATGTTTAACATTTTAAAGAACTGCCAACCTGTTTTCCACAGTGGTTATACCATTGTATGTTCTCAGCAGCAAATGTATGAAGATTCCAATTTCTCCACTTTTTTAACATTTGTTATTATGTGTCTTCTTGTGCATAGTTACTCTAGCATATGTAACGTGGTACCTCACCATGGCTTTGATTTTGAGGTTTTGATTTGCATTTCCCTGATGACCAATGATGTTAAGCATCTTTACATATGCTTATTGGACATTTGTATACGCTCTTTGAAGAAATGAGCATATTCAGATGCTCTTATTTTTTAATTGGTTTGTGAGTAAAATTTTGATGAGCAGCAAGATCATTTACATAGTCTCAAAGTACTTCCCTAGAAGATATTTACTATTTAGAAAGAAAAACATACTAACTTTATAGGGGAGAAACCTGGCAGTATGGTGATAAGCTTTCTACCACCTTACCACCTTAAGCAAATGATCAAAGTTAACATCACCAGTAATGGGACAAGTCAACAGTGTCCCTCCTAAAATGATGCACTGAGAAGACACAACGTCACTTTTGTGGTATTCCTCCCAGTAGCACATAACATGACTCTAATCACTAGAAAACTAACAAAGACAAAACTAATAGACAAACCCAAAATGAAGGACACTTTGAAAAAAAAAATGCCCTGTAGTGTTCAAAATATCAAGGACATGAAATAACAAAGACAGCGTGAGGAACTTCCCAGATTAAAGGAGACTTCAGAAACAAAAAGACCCAATGCACCACATGATCCTGGATTTTCTTTTACTCCAAAGGACATTATTGGGACAATTGGCAAAATCTGAATAAAGCCTTTAAAGTCTTTAGATAGATTAGTACCAATGTTAGCTTCCTGATTTTGATCAATATACTGTGCTTATGTAAAAGAATCTTTGTGTTCAGTAAATATACATTGAACTTTATGTTCAATATGTCTTCAACTTATTCTCAAACCATTCAGGAAAAAAGTGTGCTTGTCTATACATACACGTCTATACGTGTGTGTGTGTATATATACACATATGTGTGTGTGTGAGAGGTGTTTATATGTATACATTTGTGAGAGAGAGGGAAGGAGAAAGCAATGTGGTACGAATATCAACACTGGAGGAATCTGGGTAATGGGAATATGAGAATTCTTTTCATGACTCTAACTTTCTACATGTCCAAATAAAAAGTTTTTTAAAAGCTATAATAATAGTATAAGGTTGATTTGTTATTTGCTATTTGCATTAAGAACTAAAATTGTTTTATTTCAATCCAGTTATCTGAGCTTATTTTTAAAAATACATATATATACATACATATATATATATACACATACATATATATATGTGTATATATAACTGTTATGAACTTGTTTGTTCAAAAATGTGCCTAACTTCAAATAATTTTCATTAAAAATTTGTTTTGGTCTTTGCTACAACTTAATATGAATGATACAATGTTGCTTCGTTTTCATAACAAAAATGGTTTTATTTCAAATTACTATTTGATTCCATCTGCTGCTGGGTCACTCTAAGGTGCCTGCATTCCTGATCCTAGACACATTTTCTTTAAGCTTATAAGAGCCCTGATACCTGATGCTTCAAAACAGCTTAGCTACCATGCTAACAGGCATGGCTGAAAGAATAGGAAGATAATATTTTTCATTTTATTTTACCTATTTTCACCTTAAAGAAATATCCAATGACAGATATTTTATTTGGAGGTTCTTTTGCAAAAGGTAGGTGGGCTGGTTCCAAGGATAAGCCCCTAAGAGCCTCCTAGAAGTTGAGTTCAATTTGATAACCACAGGCTTCACTGACTCATAACCAGTAGCAGCCATCTGGCAAACAGGAGGCATTGGGCACAAGGCCCCTGGACATGAATGGGCAAGTGTATCCAGGCAAATCCAGCACTACTTGGACAAGTAACTAAAGTACTAGTTCCACAGAGGCACCTTGGTTTATAAACAGCATAGCATGCTCAGCTCAGTTTGCAGTCTCTGAGCTCTTACCAACCTGGCAGCAAAGGGGCTTGTAAAGTTACATGTTATCTCTAAAATGTATAATAGCAAGGCAGGACCCAAAGGAAATTAGTTTAATGGGACTGCAAAAGAGATGCTGACCTACCTTCCCTTTTCACTCAATGCACACAAGAACTCCAGGCTGAATTCTGCCACTCCCCCATGTCATTCATAGCATCTCAAATTATTTACTCTAAAGAAATCCTCATATTTTATCATATTTATTTGGCCACCTTGCACATTGAATGCTTTAATAAAGCTCAGCTGGCAGTATCATGATGAGCTTTCCAGTCACAGTCACAAAACATCAAACTATTTTTACTTCGTTTCCACGCAATGCATGCAGTGACAGCTCCTTAATTTTATTTAGTCCAGTTTTCATGTAGGTCTTTGAGCAACAAAATATTCTTCCTACACTACTATATTTAATAAAACAAACATGAAACAGCATTTATGTTGGGGCGTAAATGTCTAACAGCATCATTTAAATATATTACTACAGACAACTCTCTTTTACTATGGCAAATGACAACAATCACTTTATTTTTCAAAATATGTGTAGCTGTGATATACATGCTGCTGATAAAAGCCTGTTATTCACCAAACTAAATTGTGTTTGGCCTTGCATTGAACTCAGAGAAAATTGTGCATGTGCGTCTCAGGTAAAATTTAGCTCCCTATAGATGTGTACTAATCCAATGTTATTTACAGACCAAATATATTGGAGCCAATCTGGTAACAAATTCAGAGGCTATATTCAGGCATTTCAGCCATCACTTACAGACATACATGGGTTTTCAGTTCAGTGTATGGAATCGAACAATGGTGCTTAAGTATCACAACAAAAACGCTTTTATTCCAAATTACTATTTGATTCTGTCTGCTGCTGGATCACTCAAAGAGTGCTTACATTCCTGATCATAGACACATTTTCCATAAGTTTACAAGAGCCCTGGTGTCTGATGCTTCAAAACAGCTTAGCTGCCATGCTAACACGTATGGCTAATGTGTAGCCTAGAACAAAATTGCAACCGAGCTCAGCCTCTGGGAAAGGCATCCTTTCTAGTGAATCCCACCTCAAGGTAAGACCTTTTTATTTGTAATTAATTAAGGTGACAGTGGCGATTTTTTTTTCATTGAGGAGGGGTGGCTTTAAAACGTTTGCCTAAGAGGCTAGAGTATAACATTTATGTCCCTGGATGCCCTCCACACATTAAAACAATTAATTGATTAAACCAATGTTTGACAGTCCATATTCAAATATTTTTGCACTGTAAAGTGCTAGTTAAGTGACAAACACGGTGTCTCCAAGTATCCCATGATGTGGTTTTTTTCCCTCCCCAAATAGAACACATCTATAGATAACAAAATAATCCAAAGCAAGAAAAAGAAGCAGCCTAAACAATCTTTAACACGGGACCAACATTGCTAGTAACAGGTATTGGGCACGTACTATGTGATTAACAATGTACAGAGATCTGAAGATAGAAAAATAAACAGCATATGGTGTTTGTTTTCAAGAACCTCAAAGTTTTGGGGCAGCAGGGCAAACATAAAAGCAGATCCCTTCAACATACCTATTAGTGTCATGCCATGGTCTACACATGGAGCATTTGGTTCAGCCTGGGAGGGGCTGGTACTGTGAAGAAGAAATGACTCTTAAGTGGAGTCCTCCAAGGATTAATCTAGAAAAAAATGATGAGGGAGAAGAAAGATGCTGGGAAGCTATCAAAATGACAGTTTGGCCTTCAGAGAACCAACCAAGGGAACTGTCAGGGAGAGAGCCTAAGGGATAAAGTAGAGACATACGAGAATAAGTCAACAAGCCCTTGCAAGCAGGTAAACTTCATAAGCACAGGACTGCAAATTTCCAAAATCTAAAAGCACAAGCAAAACTACGTAAAAAGAAAAGACACCTCCAGTTGGAATTTTCTGACTCAATCAGTTCACAGAAAAGTTAAAGGCCAAGCACTAAAGTAAGTGCAACACATGACCAAATAAAAATGAAGAAAGAATTTGGGGATTTACTGAAACATCAGTCCAGTATCTGCCTGGTAATTCCAAAAAGAATCGCAGAGGAGCTGCAACTTATCAACAGATGGATGGAAGCTGGGCCAGTGATGCAGTTGGAATCCTAATGAAAGCACAGGCACAGCCTCAGAGGTGAAAAGTAGGTGGGCCCTAATGCAAGTGAGACACAGTAATGCCTTGTTGTAAAGGCATCCGGGGGGAAAAAGACGATACCACTGAGCATATTCACCATAGAGAAAGGATCAATGTAAGATGGAGAAAAATCCGGAGCTCTGAGGAAGATCCCCAGTATTTAAGCACATTTAACAAACAAGAGTGCAAAACAAATAGTTAAAACATGCATGGGCTTCCATGAGACGGCAAATTTTTGTGAAAAAAAGAATTTTAAATAGTAGGCATAAAACTAGAAGTAGTAACAAAAAGAAATCTTTGCTTCCCTGTATTCTTTTTTACTCTCCTGTCGTTAATGGTATTACTAATCACTTCCTTCATCAGTCCAGGAAAGCAGAGGTTTGGGAGACTTTGACACTGCAGTTGTTTGTGGAATAAAACTGAGCAAATAACAGCAGACATGGTTTATGAAACCAGAGGGTTTACACTCTATAAATAACTTCCAGTTATTCTTATTCTTTTCACGTACACTATTACTGAAGACTGGATGATAGCTTTTTGCTATTGCCTGGTTTGACTTGTGCGTACGTGTGTGCACGCACACACGCGCGCACACACACACACACACACACACACCCCCCAAAGTAATCTACGATATTGATTCTGAAGAGACACTTTTTGAGACAAATAAAAGAACCATACATACAACTGGTCTAATAATAGCAGGTCTAGAAACTTCGCAGTAACACTTTAGGCTTTTTCACTAATAGCAATTGTTGAATACACTTGACAACTTACAACCTAATAACATCAGAGGTTTGGGGCAGCATTAGAAAGGATGTGATACCTTAGAGACACTCAAGATAGTGAATGGTCTATGCTATTTTATCTGCAAATTAAGTTTTACATTTTCTCTTTAAAAAAGTAATAACCTGTGACTGAGCAGCCTTAGATAAAGTATGAAACACAAGCTTGCAGGTGAAAACATTTCAATTAAACAGAGGATTCAAAATAGAGCAAAGTAGAACCAATTAAGCAATTCAAACACAAAAATATAAAAATAATGGTATTATGAAGCAAGGACGCTTTCTCGTCACTCACAACACACACACACCCCAACCACATTCATGTCACTAATCTAGGGAACTGGGAAAGAGACTTTCCTCTTCTGTGGTATAGCCACCCTTTTAGTTAAATGTTATATTCTAAAGTGCCTGATCTTACAATCCAAATATGTGACACTGCTTGGGTTTCCACGACTACTGCTCCACAAAACCATATTAATTATTCAAGAGGTCTCGTGCCATTCTCCTTGCATGCCCTGAGGAATGCTGGAAATGCAACGTGTCATTATAAGGAAATAGCTGTTAACAGACTGCATGACCCTTAAGTCTAAATAGGAAAGTTATTCCCTCTCAAGTACTACACGTGTTCCTACAGCATTAAGCAATATTATTTAACTCCAGAACAAATGAAATGAGGGAATGAAAGAGTTTTGCTTTACATTTAATATCATCACAATCTCTGTATGACCTATAATTGTAGACTCTGCTCACTCCTCTGATAGCAATCTTCTTTTAAACCAAGTTGGCTGCCTTGCCTAAAACAGTGCTCAGTCTTATGAAGCTTTCTCCCAAGGCTGCCATTGTAGAACCTGTAGGAAATCATATAATCCAGAAAAGACAAAACTGTGACAAAGCATCTAGATGCCATATCTGCCAATGCCTAATATAACTAATTGTAATAGTGCTGCTGCCTATGATCTTTCCTTTATTATAAACATTATCAAAGCAGAGGTAGGGAGGTCTGTCTGTGTCCGAGCAAATCCGTGCACTCCTTATTGAATTCTTGTCATAGCTAAACTTCCAGTGTCAATCCCATAGCAGAGCAACAAGGGGCATGATCAGCTCAATTACTCAAAGACAGAGAGAGGAAAGCTAGAAGCGACATGCTACATGCTATTTAGCTTCTTCAGGGGTCAGCAGATGCTCTTATTTGCATTTATTATACATAATATTATAATATCAGGTAATAATTATATATTATTCTATTTGATTGTATAATTAATTATTTGTATTTACATATTATTTGCATTTATTAGCAGAAAAAAGACTGATTTTAAAAACACACAGCTATTGCAATGGGACATAAGTTGAAGTTTCTTGAGTTTAAGTTCAAAGATCTCTAAATACGGGCAATTTACAGAAATTTACACCAGTACTCGGGCCTCATTAATTTTGAATTCTTGCTTATCCTATATATTCAGGGACGAAAGAAGGGAAAATTCTCAAGAAGCAAAGAATGTGAGAGATTGAGGGTGATTTGAATACACTCAATTTGTACTGCATAATCTTGCAATCAAATTTCAAAATAATGTGATTAAAAATTATACCCTGTGGAAACGTAATCACCTGCCACAAATGATAAAGAAATAAAATCAAGTGCTATGTAACAATTATCTAAAACATAATGAACTGTCTATTTGCTAATTAAAGGAAAACATATCATGTATTGTAATTGCCATTCTGATATTTAGTAATATAACTTTCTCTAATAGTCCAACTTATACTCCTTTTTGTGAACTAAATGCTAGATGGAAAAAGGGAAAACAGTGATAAATGCTCACTCCACAAATAACCTTTATTATTAATTATTCTTTCCATCAACTAATTAACACTCAAATTGTAAGAAAGCTAATTACAGAAGGAAAGCCAACTTGAAAGATCTATTTAGTGAGATTTTAATTCAATTCAACGATTATCTATTGAATCTGCTAGGTAGGCATTGGCAAAATAGTGCTATGTCAGACAAAAAAAGTGTGACTCTCATTTACTTAGTGCTTCTCTTGTCCCAGGCACAGTGTCCAGTGCTCAGTACACACACACACACACACACACACACACACACACGCACACGCACACACACACACACACCAACAATATGCATGTATTTATGAATTGGCATAATATTCCAATGAAAGCAGTTATCGATACCTATACACACAGACTTCTCAGACTCTCAGTTTCATCATCCCTGAAATGGAAACAATAATGTACTTCTTAGCTTTTCTAGAATTAAATGACAAGGGTAAGTAAAAGGCATAGTCCAGTACCCAGTAAATGGTAGTTACTATTATTAGATATTAGCAATTGGGTAAAGACTAAGGCCACAGCTGTTGTGCAGCTATCTTCTATGAAGCACAGGGGGCAGGGCAGGAAAAGCACCATAAATTCAGCCCACCATCCTTGCCTCCAGAAGTAAGATCCTCAGTCACATCCCCGGCCCTAAACAATTTGACCCAAACAAGAATAAACAAGTTGCTGTGCTACAGAATGAATCCGTGTGCTCCTATGATGAAGGGGAGATTTCCAGGTCATTGACTAAGATCAAAGCAACCAAACCCAGGGCTGTGGTTATGGCTCAGTTTGCTGGGTGTTGCTGCCTACAAGAAGCCATGAATCATAATGAAGAATCCACTAACTTTGGCCTTTTTGTCAACACCAACACTTACAGAGCTATTCAATCACATCCATTCACAAAGGCCCGACTCTTCTCTTGTCACTAGGGCAGAAGGGCCAGAAATAATCTACATATTAGATAATCTGCTTTTAGGATTGGTGGGAATTGACAATATACTATTGAGAATGAATATTTTCAAGAGCCATCAGTACACTGTAGACAAGAATTACTGATTTCCATGACTCAGACAATACTAAAATTTAGTTGTTATTAAATCCTTACTGAGAAATATTTATTCTTTCTTTGGATGATTCAAGTCATCAAAAACCCTGATATTGCTGTGAGAAATACAGATTGGGCTAAATCTTAACTATCTCTCTCTATATTTATTATGTTAAAAGATTGTTGGCTTATCCTTTGTCCCCTTATCAAGGCAGGGTACACAATGCTAAGGGTGAAAAAAATTCAGCTCCAAGAATTTTAGTTTGGAGTCTCAGAAATAAAAATTTACCCCACATTTTTAGTTTGGATTGTTGGGCCACAAATAATCTACATATTAGATAATCTGCTTTTAGGATTGGTGGGAATTGACTATCTATTGTTGAGAATGAATATTTTCATGAGCCATCAGTGCACTGTAGACAAGAATTACTGATTTCCATGACTCAGACAATAATAAAATTTAGTTGTTATTAAATCCTTACTGAGAAATATTTATTCTTTCTTTGGATGATTCAGGTCATCAAACCCTGATTTTCCTGTGAAAAATATAGATCGGGCTAAATGTCAACTATCTTTTTATATTTATTATCTTAAATTAAGATTGTTGGCTTATCAACAATCTCCTTATCAAGGCAGAGTACATGATGCTAAGGGTGAAATAGGAGCTCCAAGATTTTTTAGTTTGGAGTCTCAGAAATAAATATTTGCCCCACAAATACTAACTTTATTGTGGAATCATGATTTTTCTTTCTCCCCAATACAAGAAATATTCCATGTGTTCTTTTTAGCTTCACTTTCACAGAGTAAAGCTTCAAATCTACTGTATCATTTAACCCAAACTTGTTTCCATGACTGTAAAAAACAGTAAAGTTGCCCATGTTGTGGGGAATAGTACACATGTTAACCTTCAAACGCCTACGGTTGGTTTTCAAGTGTTGTTCACATCAAAGTTAACTTCCCTCCATATGCTTTTCTTAAAATGCAACTTTAAAAGACCCCTGATGTCTAATGCAAACAGATTCTAATTTTAAGGTGCTTTCCACGTGATTCTTGAGGACAAAAAAAAAATTGTCTTTATTACCATTTAAAGAGCAAGAGGTTAGTATCGATTATTGCATTCCACAGACACTCACAATATCAAGAAACAATACATTGGTCTAGAAGTTCAAACTCTATCCATTCCATATAGCATTTCTCCCAGACTGTTAAGCCACCCCAAGACCTCACTCATTGCATGTTTCTTCTATCTCCCTTGCTCCCCCTCTCTAGTGGATGTGCTGGGGATCAGGGTCCCAGAGGCTTCAAGGAGTGCATGGCTCGACCTTACAACTGAAAAGCCAACAAACTACTGAGTTTTGACTGTCATTGCTGGCTCATTCAACACTAAAACCAGCCTGTGTATCTTTTTCTGGAAGCTGGGGGGAATTCTTACAAAACTAGAGTGATTAATGTTTTCCAACATAATTTTCCTAACAATTTTTTAAGTCTGTCTGCTATTTATCACCACCACTCAGCAGCAATTCTAAATGCCAGTGATAAAACACTCTTTTCCGAAATAAAAATTGTTGGTCTAAGTTGTAAACAATAGATCTAGTTGCTGTTTCAAATAATCGTCAGTGAATGTGAAAGCTAGTTAGTTAAACTGTTTTTCTAAAAACTTTCCTGAGATATAATTAATAAATAATACAATTTACCATTTCAAAGTTGATAATTCTGTGGTCCTTTTATATTCAGAGATGTGCAACAAACATCACTATCTAATTCCAGAACATTTTTATTTCTCCAAAAAGAAATCTTGTATCTATTAGCAGTCACTCTCCATTCTTCCCTCCCAGTAGCCCCTGACAACCACTCTATGGATTTGTCCATTCTGTATATTTTAAATAAATTGAATCATATAATATGTAACCTTTTATGTCTGTTTTAGCATTGACTTAGCATAATGTTTGCAAGGTTCATCCGAATTGTAGTGCAAGTTGTGACACACATCAGTACTCTCATTCCTTTTGTGGCCGAGTAATATTCTTCGTATAGATAGACCACATTTAGTTTGTCCATTCATCAGTTGATGGATATTTGAGTTGTTCTCACTTTTGGCTGTGATAAATAACGCTGCTATGAACACTCCCACACAAGTTTTTATGTGGACATATGTCTTAAATATTCTTCAATGTATACTTAGAAGTGTAATTGTTGGGTCACATGAAGACTCTATGTTTAGCTTGTTGAGGTATTCCCAATTGTTTTCCACAGTATCTGCGTCATTTTATTTAATACATTTCCACAAGTAAAGGGTGTCAATTTCTCTACATCCTCACCAATACTTGTTATTGTGTATCTTCTTGGGCATAGTGATTCTAGTGGGTGTGAAGTGGTGTCTCATTATGGTTTTTCTAATATTTGCATTTCCCTGATGACTAAGATATTCAGTGTCTTTTCATGTATTTATTAGCATTTGTGTATCTTCTTTGACTAAATATCTATTCAGATGCTTTCCCAATTTTTAACTGAATCATTTTGTAACAGGTTTTTTTTTTTTTTTTTGTCTTTTCTGGATGCTAGTACCTTATCAGATCTATGGTGTACACATATTTTTCTCATTCTATGATGTTTCTTTTTCGCTTACTCGATGATGGCCTTTGAAGCTTCCTACCAATATTTAATCAAAATAGTTGCTAAAGCCTCAGGCTGAATAATCTTTTTCTCATAACCTTTAGAAAATTATTCCTATATGTAGGTGGATGTAGAGATATTAGTCCTATTATCACTGGCCTTCTGACCCTGTGCTGATCCTTAGTTCGATTGGGCCATAAATACTTTATCAGGTGTCCATCTGTCCTTAGGACAATGAACCTGCTCAAGCTTTCCAGAAAGCTTTTAGAAGCTTTAAAATGATAATATTATCTTGAGAATGGCTGCTTTTAAGCCAGTGAACTCAGTGCTTTTTTTTTTTAATTGTTTGTCTAGGAGGATTTCGGTTAGCAGCTTTTTCCACAAGAGTAAGTTTAGCTGCAAGACTTTTAGAATTCCTCTCTTTAATCAATACTATCTTTTACTTTAAACTCCAAGACACCTTTTCCATCTGTTTTCTCCCTAAAATGTGCCCAAAAGTTTCAATTTTCTTGATATCTTTCAGACCCAGTTAAACTTACAAACCTAGATGAGCTGCAGTTGGGGGTGGGGCGTGGCACAAAGTAGAGACTAGTCCAAGATGAATTATTGGAATTTCCAAGTTCTGGAATATTTGGAAGGCAATGCTGCAGCTAATTAGGAACACTAATCACAGGCAGAAGGGCAGAAGTGTCATCTTTAAGAATCCACAGAAGCATGGCTTCAAGTGGCCTCACAGTAGAACCTGGGTGGCAATTAAGTAGTCCACAGGCTTGCCCAGAAAAGCAGCTCCAAAGAACGCAGTTGGGTTTTTTGAGCTAATGCTTCAACTATACCACAAGTACCAGAGGTACAGTTGCAAATAACAAACTTTGGTATGAAACTTTGTTATGAATTGAATTGTTTCCACCTCCCCCCCCCAAAAAAAAAATATGTTTACGTCTTTACCTTCAGCACATCAGAATGTAACCTAATTTGGAAATGGGGGATCTTACAGAGGTGATCAAATTAACATGAGGGTCTTAGGGTCAGCCCTAATCCAATATGGGTAGTATCCTTATAAAAAAAGTGGGTTTTTGTGTTTTGGGGTTTTTTGTGGGGGGACAGAGAGATAGGCACACAGAGAGGCAAGAGAATGGGAAGACAAAGGAAGAAGATGGCCATGTAAAGGTGGAGGAGCGGAGCGACGGATCAACAATCCAAGAAATGTCTACAGTCTGCAGTACCAGAAGCTAGGGAAGAGCATGTAACACATCTTTACTGGCAACTTTGGAGGAAGCATGGCCCTCCCAACACCTTGATTTTTGAGTTGTAGCCTCTAGAACTGGGAAACAAAACATTTCTATTGTTCTAAGCCACACCAATTTGTGGTGTTTTCTTTCGGCAGCTCCAAGAAACCAATACAAAGCACAAGACCCTATGCAAAGGGAGAACTTTCTGTGTCTCAAGTAGAAGGCTTGTCACATTCTACACTGACCCTTTCAGTCACATCTGCATGCCCAGATCATCAGTGCTGTAAGCAGCATTATCTTTAAAATGAAAAGGAAGACTACAAGTACACATTCCACATTTCTTACACGAAGATGCGTATTTCTACTTTACTAAATGTTATGAGACCACAACTCTTGGGCCACCTATGCGTGTGATTTGTATTAAAAGAAGAGTAACGACTGCTTGGATCAAACTGAAGAGCTTGTCAGCGAAATAAGCCAAGAAATCACAACTGCTTTCTCATCCTGACTCATTCTTAATAAATAATGAAGATTTCTTATTGGGTGATATGAAATTTCATCTTCAGCATGTTGAGGGTCTGTAACTATGTAGATGTGATACTATGTAGTTAGTAGGGTTCAAAGTAGGGTTGATGATGATGACAATGACTGTTTAGAGATTACAGACCAACCCAAACATACACTGTACACTTTGGATTGGTAGAAATTGTAAAACGTCTGCATCCTGATCCAGTCAAAACTATGTGAAAGAATAATCAAATTACTTATGGTAGCCTGTCTATAGGAAATATTGGATATGAGTATACATCAATCAAGCCAGCGAGATGGAGACAAAGATTCTTTTCATTTTACTGACAGCTATCCTTTTTATATATATCACATGTGGTCTGATATCACATATGATTGTGTGAAAAAAATTACTAAACAAATGTACTGAGATTAGTTTGGTAAACATTACACTTTTAATTTTATTTTATAATATTTTCATGTCTACATTCAACAAATATTTATTGAGCCCCATTATGTTTCAGGCCCTGTGCTAGGCAAACCGAGATTCATCCATGCATAGAAAGAGCTTTTGAACACTAATGTCACATGAGGCTGACACCGTGACTTCAGCTCTAGAGGTCAAACACACACACAGTTCTCCTCAGAGACTCAGAAAAGCTTTGGTTCTAGCATAGCAAATCTCCACATTTCTTAATTTAAAATTAATAGAAGAATTTTATAGATTTTGCTCCCTAACTTTATACTCAGGGGAAAAAACTGAAATAAAATGTGTTTAGAAAATATGGCACACTTCTCATTCCTTGTATTGTTTTTATTTAGAGATGTTTGGCTACTTTTCTCCCAAAGCATATTTTAGCAGAACTTCAGTTCTCAAAGAATAGCAGAGAAACGACCACTGAAAGCTTGGTAAAAGAGAGATGTTAAGTACTAATATGGTTTGTTCTTAAGGAAGGTAGGAAGGTACATGACTCACATTGTACATCTTCTATATGCAGTTTTCTAGATTTTCTTTTCTCTAAACTTTACAACAACCCTAGATAGAGAAAGCCTCTTCCTCATATTCCTACTTCTGTTCCTCCTCCTCCTCCTCCTCATCATCATCATGATCATCATCACCATCACTATCATTTTTTACTACTAGCATTTTGCAGATGAGGAAACTGAAGTCAGAGAGGGGAAGTGACTCACCCAAGGTCACACAGCCAGTAAGGAGCCACTTCCTGTCCTTCTACAATGCAGTGTTGCCTCCAAAGAAAAGTTTCGAGGAAATCATGAGCTTTTCATACCTGCTCGCCAAATGTAGTCTTACACATTTGGTCCATCATCTTACTAATGGCAATCTTTAATGGTTATAACTTATAGACTATGAAATATGCTCCTTTGATTTCATAACCCACCCCCCTTATGTATTGTGTTTTCCTGTGACATATTTTAGATCTGAGGAAGTTTATATTTCAAAATGATTCATTCTGCTCTGCCAACTGCAAGGCAAGATTGCAATAATGTTTTCTGTTGATCAAGAGTGTATATTTGCGAGCAGAAAGAAATACTATCTAAATTCACATCATGTTTTGGACCACCACCAACTAATACATTGACATGCCAATATACTGGATTGTTTACATACAAAGTAAATGTCAGGCAAACAGAAAACTCTTTTGTCAGTACCAGATATTTCTCTTACCTTCTGGGGCATGTCAGGTTTAAGTAAAATGCATCTGCTTCATCCTGTCATTACATTTGACCTAAACTTCATTTAAAAGACTAGAGAAATCATTGAAAGCTGTAGTATTGATTAGACTTTAGAAAAGTATTTGCTTTGGAATTTGATTGTAATTCTTGTCCAACATTCACTCGTCAGGAATGTAACAGCTCTAGAAATTTAACTTAAAAAGAGACATTTAATTCTAATTTCATTTTTAAAAGATTTTATGGAAGTAGACAAATCAAAAGGGCAACAAATCATCGTAAAATCCAACAATCCAATGATTCATATGCATACTTTGAACAGTTTATGAGTGATCTGGTCAGGACACAACCAGGATATTTATTGCTCAGTGGTAAAGTAGCACGTTTAAAGGCCTGTTGACATCTGATATTAAAGCTTTCCTTATGTTTATCTTTTTCCTCCCCATTTTGACAGGGGGATTCCTACTGAAAACCTTTCTGGCTCTGTGATGCTGAGTGACTGTGGACTGCAACCCTACTCAGCCTATGAGGGAACCAGGGATTTCCAGCGAGATGTCCCCTACTCCCAATGACATCAAAAGGACTCAGACAGAGGCACCCCCCCAGCTAGTGGGTCTCTGACCCCAGCTCTCCAGTATGCTGGAGACTGCTGAGCTGGCCTTACTAATGTGAATACTTAAACAAACACCTCGCTTTCCTCCTGAGTGCTACTGGTTTCTATAGAGACAAGAAAGAATCTGTTCTTTTGCTAAATTTTCCCCCAAAGCTTTTTCTAACAATGTATAAAACATTTATTTTTTGCTATCAAAGTCCTCCATTTATAGCGACATTTAACCAATCAAAGAACAATGGGCTGAGTAAAGATAAGAGTGAGCTTCATTTTAAGAAACCAAATCCTGTGTAAAGGAGGCAGCCATGGTCAGTTTATCTCTCTTGGGTCTATTTTAGGACACAAGACTCAAGCATCTTAGTGTAAATCCTTGAAACAATGGTATATCAGAGAGTTAAAAGAGTCAATGAGGTGTTTACTCCACCATAAGTTGACTTTTTCATTCTGGGATACTTCAGCAGTTACAGTATTTAAATGAAGTGTCTCATCAGTGTCACCATAAATAATCCTTGAAAATTCCAGAGCTCCTGACCATAGGAATGCAAGCCACAGCCTTGATGCCTGTGTGGCTTTGCTTCAAGATAACAGCTAGGTTTCCCTGCTTTATTATTGTGTGCCCTTCTCCAGGGACCACATTTGCTCAGGAGTTGCTAAGGCTAGTAAATATTGTATCTGTCCTCTTGTAATCACCAAGCAAACACAATTGCCCTCCATTACATAAAACCCCTAGAGTTGTTAGGTCATGAAGAGGTATTGAACTAGGGGCGTGCTTAAAAATTAAGAATGGGAATCACTGTAGCATAAAGCAACACTAAATCTGCTGCATGGTCGTATGTGTCTAGTCTTCTATTAAATTTCATTCATTTATTCTTCCGTCAATAAATATTTATTGACTTCCTTCTATTTGCCAGCCACAAGGTTAAGCACTGCAGGTAAGGTGGAGTACTGAGCATTAAAAATAGTCTCTGTCCAACTAGAGTTCATAGTCTAGCATGGGAGACAGGCATTACACAAATAATCAATGAACTATAAGGGTAAGAAATACTATGAAACAAAGTACCGCAAGTGCCTGATACAGAGTCTAATCCAGTCTAAGGGTTGTCAGAGATACCTTGTTGATTTGCTGGTACTTTGCTTATAAAGAACTATGAAGTAGATTTTGGCTTAAGGTGAATTAACTTCATAAGTGTCCATGTCGTGCAAAATCACAGAACTGTCAACGATCCCAGGAGGTGAATGATTCAGCTCTCCAGGGCTAACAGTTTTCTCAACATGGAGATTCTTAAGGATGGGGACCTTGCATACTCCTTGATGGATCATCTGGTATTTTAACATCTTATTAATCTGAAAACACTTTCTTAGCTACTGAGGTACCTAAAGGACTACACCATTAAGTAATTCAGCAAGAAGGTGGTCTTCAGTTGCGGAATGGAAGGGGAATGCAACAGTCACTGAATTGCTGCATTTCATTGCTCTCAATCAAATAGAGAACCAGTGTCTGAGGACTGACTCTCTACTCCATTTCAGGATTGCCAAAGCATGTATATAATAAAATAAATAAATCCTTGGTATTCATGACCATCCAGTTTTGATATTCAAGCAACCATTTTAATATTTTCATTCTTTTGTTTCTTTTATTCTGAATCTAGACTTCTGGGAAGAAATCAGCATCTGATTCAGCGAGAAACACAAACATAGGGAAGAGCATCAGCTTGGAAGTCAGACACACTCCTGGTTTCAACTCTCACTGTGACAACTATTAGCTGGTAGACTTGTGCAAAATGGGTAATATTAATATTTCTGAGTCTTGGTGTTCTTATTTACACCATGGGATAATGATATTTCTCAGAGTTGTCGCCAAGTGTTAAATGAGATGATGCACATGAACTATTTGGCACAGTGCTTGGCAGAGAGTAAACACTCAGGAAATTAAAATTACTAAGGATATGTATACACATCTGACAATGTACTTCTCATCTATACTTTAAACTAGACACACACATATTTATATACACTTTGAACTTAACTCATATATATATATAAAACTACACATACACATATTTATATACACTTTGAGCCTAACTCATATACATATATATAAACTCATATATATATGAACTTCTAACAACCTTGTTGATCTTTATACCTCTAGTCTTGGGCTCCCAACCCAACACACAGCTGTTACGTAACAAATGGTTGTTGAAAGGAAGGAAGAATAGAAATAAAGATATATTTAAGAGTCTAAAAATATGGAGGTTCTGTATTAATGTAACATGTTATCTTCAAAAACATGTTAACTGAGTAGACGAGGGTTTCTACTTTTATTTTTCCAGTAACTTAGGAACCCGATTCATCTACTGATTGTGAGGAATCTCAACGAAACAAAAACAATTGTAATTAACTGATGCTCTTAGGGCCATAAACCTATGAGCAAGCATATGGATTGCTACACATTATATTTGCACCCCTAAGGTTTGTTAAACACCTTAGGATGAAAAGCTAGTAAGTATGAAATTTATTTTTATCATCATTAACTTAAAATGGGCAAAGCTAAAGATACCAGAGAACCTAGAAGCTAAAACTAAAATATTCTAATGTTATGTTATCTGAGGGAGATATTCAAATGACTATGTATTTAAAACTCTTATGGCTAATGACCTTAAAATTTTTCTAGCTCTGTTTTTCAGGAATAAAAGCCAAATCATCTCTAATAAAAATATTCATAAATTTTTGCTGCTAATGCCTTTGGGGGAATACTGAGTAAAGTGCTTGAAATATGTCAGTAGTTTTTTTAAAAATAATCTAAGAAAAATAAAATACAGGGGAAACAGCGTTCTTATCATAAATATGTTAAGAAACTGGAGATGAATTGCATACTGTTCCTCCAAAAACAGATATATATTCAACCACTTAACTAATATACTGTGGTATAATCTTTGCCTGCAGCCACAAAGCAAAGCACTGCCAGTTTTCTAGGTTGAGACTAGCAGTCCTTACACTGGTGTCATTTTTCCCTACCATGCCCATGATCCCACTGATAACAAGCATCATACTCTTTCTTCTTAATTTCAATTCCATGTAATGTGTCAGAGCTTGCATTTATTTTGACCTGCTGTAAAAAGCAAAAGTAGCGAATTCTACATATCCTCCTCTGATGCAGAGGAAGACAATAAGAAACAGGACCGTGACATTACTACAATTCCACTCAGGCATTCAATAAAACTCTATTGAGTATTACTGTGTGGAATGCACCATCTAGGAACTGCGGAGGATAAATACAATGTAGTCGTAGGAGACATCCATAAAAACTGCACATAATATAAAGCAGAGAAACATGCAGGAAGGTATAAATTCAGCCTGGGAAATCCAGGAAGGCTGCTTAGGGGAGATTGTGTCTGAGTTGGGCACTGAAGGATAATTAGGCTACCTGAAGTAGAGAACGTGAGGGAGCTTATTCTTTCTGACTACTGGAAGAGCAAGAGTAAAGACAGAATACTAAGCAATTGAGAATGGAAAATGGTGTAAAATGGCAGAGCAGAGGCTGGGGTGAAAAAAGGCAGGTTTTGGCCATGTCAAAATGCCTCCAAAATGGCGTGCAGAGTAGTGTTGATTTTTTTTTTTCTGAAACAAGAAGGAACTACCAAATGCTCTGGAGGAAAATAGTTTTTCTTCCATACAGCTCACTCACTCTATTGCATGAAATGAATGTAGGCACTCCTCTATAATTACATAGGCATTTTGGACTTCCCTTTCTTAATAATTTCTTTATTAGTTACTGAGTATAGCCTAATGATGATATATCTGTCATCCTAAGTGTCTCAGACATGAACAACACATATATTTAAAACTTATCTGGGATTTAATTCAAAGGATCAACTGAGTTGAAATTTAGTCCTAAATACTAAGATACTGCCAGACAGGTAAGTGCTGCTGGAGATTTATCGAATATTTCAACCGTGAGAGCAGAAGTGATCTACAGCATGTCTGTTTATTTTGTTCTATCATATTTTTCCCTCTAGGATTTATTGAAGCTTTCTTCCTAATCTGCAGAGATGCCCTTATTTTATTCTCCTTTTTGTATCCTCTTCATTGTCATGATAAGCATTAGAAATAAAAGACTGTCAAGTTCTTCCTTTCAACAAGCATTTATAAAACACCTGGCATGTGCCGGTCATCTACATTGACACTAGAAGTACCAGGAGAAATAAGATAGGGTGCCTTATGTACCCTCAAGTAGCTCATAGTCTGGAAGATAACCCAGGCTGAAAATCAGTCCCCAAATGTTGGAAATCCTATGAATGAATGTGTGGATCTGCTATTAAAGACAACTATTTGAGTACTGCAAGTAGCTTTACTTTATTTCACTGTTGTCTCAGCAAAGATAAAACTTACTTGGCAAAGATTAGTCCTTTGGGAAAAACTGTCTCAATGGACTGTCCTAGTTACATAAGCATAAAGCATAGCAAATGGCACCACTATCCTCTTGGCCGTTCAACACAAAAATTAAGAAGGTATATTGGACTCCTCCCTTTCATTCACCTCTATCACCCCCAGCATGCACACACATACACAGGATGCATCAGTAACTTCTGTGGACTCCACCTCCAACCTATCTCTCCTCCCATGGCCACTACCTTGGTGCATACCACTGCAATGACAGCCTCCCAGCTGGCCTCCGGTGCCTTCTTTGCCTTCCTATACTTTGTTCTCCACATAACTGCCAATGTGCCCCTTTAAAATGTAAATCCGACCCCCCCTCCCATGCTTAAAACTCCTCCAAAGGCTTCCCATTATAGGTAGAATAAAATTCCAATTGCTTATCTGGGCCTTTGAAGTACCCACAGATCCGATCCTTGCCTACCTCCCTCGACCTCATCCTCTATAAAGTTATCCTCCTTAACAAGGCTCGTTTTATTCTGTGAACAAGCCAGGCATGTCCCTGCCTCAGGTCCTTTTGTAATTGCGCTGCTATGTCCTCTTGAAATTCTCCCCAGATCCACACTCTGACCAGCTTCTTCTCATCCTGCAGACCTCGGCTCAAACAGGGCCTTCTCAGACAACCCAGGTTAAAGTCAGCCTCTTCCTCTTCTGTAACTGCATTACAGCACCCTGTTTTAGTTTCCTCTATCACGTATTGCAATCTGAAACTGGATGGTGCCTTTCTTAGTTGCTTTTCTCATGTCTGCACACCCTGACTGAAATGTAAACTTCATGCAACCAGGCATCAAGTTCCCCACTGAGCCCTCAGTAGCTAGCTCAGGGCCTCCAGTCTGGCAGGCCCCTTGCAGAACGTCAAGAAAGGAAAAGAAAGAGAGGAAGGAAGAGAGGAAGAGTGACATCTATTATTCCTGGGAATAACAACGAAATCCCTTTCAACCTGAACTTAGTTGTCTTCAGGTTTGTTTGGGTCTTTTTTTGGAGTGGTTGAGCTGACCTATGTCTCTAGCCCTGGTTTCCAGAGGGCTTGGGGGAAGGAAAAGGAAGAAAGCGTGGTTAGACAGATTGTTTTAACAACACCTTACCTGAGAGGACAAACCTGAGGCCCTTTGGTGGCTTGTTACTGTAGCTATGAGTGAGGTTCAGGATCTTTTGCAGAGCAGCTTGCAGAAAACAAGGGGCCCAGGGGAGACACCAGAGGTGGTAATTTTCTGAACCACTTGGGAAAGCTGAGTAGCAGTGTCTGTGATTGTGAGTCCCCATTCTTTCCATGGTTTGTATTCTGGTGTTGCATGACTTTTACTCACCATTCAGCCATGGCTTCTTAACACTAAATCAATACACAGCTCCCAGCACAGCACAGGCTGTGTCTGTATGATGCCGAAGCAACTTGGCAACTGATTAAACGTAGTTTAAAAAGAAATCAGTCAGACCAGTCATTTGACATCAGGTAGACTGAACAAAGCTGTCATTTGCTGGCATGACTCTGTTGTATTAAATTTCTAAAACAAGTAGCAATGTTGGGGGTGGGAACTCATCACTTTCATTAACATTTTCCAATATGTAAGTTCAATAATTTCACAGTGTCCTGCAACTAGCATTAGAAGTGACAGGCCCTGAATCCTAATCATAATAGCTCCACATGCAAAGGGCACTGCAATACTGACTTTTCCTTCTCTAATTTGAAGTGATCATGAATATTGTATAACTTGTCCTCGCTCTGGTTCTTGTTTTTTTTTCCTTTAAGAAAAAAAAGATTATTTCCTCTAGGTTGAACTATTTCAGTTAAAAGAAACTTACCACCGAATCACTATCACAAAAATGGGTAAAAAAAATGTAGCTCTCAAAAAAGTAAAGCAGGCTTCCAAACAGCTTGACCACACAGAACTTTTAGGTAAAATTAGTAAGGGCTGTGGTATATTCCACCACAATCCTTCTAGGACCAAGGAAGTCAACCCCTAGAGATCCTGGCTCAGTAGGAGTGAGGCGAGGTACAAGTATGGATTGGCATCTGGAAAAAGAAGCCACCCCACCCCCTGATCCTCAGGCAGGGACCCAGATAAGGACCACACCCTAGAATAGTCAGATAAGGCTTACTGAAGCATCAGCTGAAAGCTGACAGTCAACAAAATATCATCTCTGTCCTAAGACTTCGCTAAATTGAGGCTGAATTGCTCTTGCGTTTTCTATGTAATGAAATTGAGTTCAGTACTGGGATGGGTTCACGAAGATGACTTTATCACTACCCATTTAGCAAACAAGACTCCCTGCCTGATGGTTATAAAAGAAAATATCCTAAAGCCAGTTCTTTCCAGGTGACTTTGATTTCCCAAATTCAGGTCAAAATTGACCCAAGGTTATATTTAGGAATAATTGTTGAAATATAAATCCACTAAAAAAGTACTAAAAGAAATCTCAAAGGTTATGTTTATTTATTCATTTAACTCATTCATTCACTCATTTTTTTGTTCTTTTATCAATCAACACATATGTTTTTTATATCTATGAAACGTCTGCCTTGCATTATAGATAAAAAAGCAAAAGACGTAGACTTCATCCTCAAGGAAGCCATTGTCGTATGAAAGATGCAAATACTTCAAATAAATAAAAAATATGGTCTACCAAGGCAGAAACCGTACGGAGATCTGCAGAAGGTATTGTTGGATGACTAGAGGTGAAATACACTCACGCTGAAGTGACGAGGGGGTACAGAGAAAAATCAGGTAAAACCCCAGAGAGACAGCATTAGACCTGAACTTTGAGAAGAACAGAAGGTGACCCCTGCTCAGAAAAAAAAACTGTCATCAAGATAAATGAAATTTTAATGCAATACTGTTAAACATCAAAATGTCTTATTTTTTCCTTTTGCCTCAGGCTTCAATATGGCTCAGAATGGCACTGTTACAGATCCTGTCTTTGTTTAAAAATCATATATTTTCTTGTAATTTGTTTACATTCCTTGTAGATTTTAGATATTAGCCCTTTGTCAGATGGATAGATTGCAAAAATTTTTTCCCATTCTGTAGGTGGCCTGTTCACTTTGATGATAGTTTCTTTTGCTGTGCAGAAGCTGTGGAGTTTGATTAGGTCCCATTTGTCAATTTTGGCTTTTGTTGCCATTGCTTTTGGTGTTTTGGTCATGAAGTCCTTGTTCATGCCTATGTCCTGAATGGTACTACCTAGGTTTTCTTCTAGGGTTTTCATTGTTTTAGGTCTTACGTTTAAATCTTTAATCATCTTTGGTTAATTGTTGTATAAGGTGTAACGAAGGGGTCCAGTTTCAATTTTCTGCATATGGCTAGCCAGTTTCCCAACACCATTTATTAAACAGGGGAATCTTTTCCCCATTGCTTGTTTTTGTCGGGTTTGTCAAAGATAAGATGGTTGTAGATGTGTGGCATTATTTCTGAGGCCTCTGTTCTTTTCCAATTGTCTATATCTCTGTTTTTGTACCAGTACAATGCTGTTTTGGTTACTGCAGCCTTGTAGTATAGTTTGAAGTCAAGAAAAAGCAAACAACTCCATCAAAAGGTAGACACTTCTCAAAAGAGGACATTATGCAGCCAACAAACATATGAAAAAAAACTCATCATCACTGGTCATTAGAGAAATGCAAATCAAAACCACAATGAGATACCATTTCACACCAGTTAGAATGGCAATCATTAAAAAGTCAGGAAACGACAGATGCTGGAGAGGATGTGGAGAAATAGGAATGCTTTTACACTGTTGGTGGGAGTGTAAATTAGTTCAACCATTGTGGAAGACAGTGTGGCAATTCCTCAATGATCTAGAACTAGAAATACCATTTGACCCAGCAATCCCATTGCTGGCTGTATACCCAAAGGATTATAAATCATTCTACTATAAAGACACATGCACATGTATATGTTTACTGCAGCGTTATTCACAATAGAAAAGACTTGGAACCAACCCAAATGCCCATCAATGATAGACTGGATAAAGAAAATGTGGTACATATACACCATGGAATACTATGCAGCCATAAAAATATGACTTCATGTCTTTTGCAGGGACCTGGATGAAGCTGGAAACCATCATTCTGAGCAAACTAACACAGGAACAGAAAACCAAACACTGCATGTTCTCACTCATAAGTGGGAGTTGAACAATGAGAACACATGGACACAGGGAGGGGAACATCACACACCGGGGCCTGTTGGGTGGTGGGGGGCTAAGGGGAGGAATAGCATTAGGAGAAATCCCTAATGTAGATGACGGAGGAGATGTATGCAGCAAGCCACCATGGCACGTGTATTTCTATGTAACAAACCTACACATTCTGCACATGTACCCCAGAACGTAAAGTATAACAAACAAACAACAACAACAAAAAAAACAGATATTTTACCCATTGTGGATTTTTCTGCATGGGTTTTTATTTTTCACAAATACCATATTAAAATAATATTCATCTTGATTACTGATTTTTAAAAAATATTGTGACCTTAGTAATGGCCCTTCCCCCAAGCCAAGAAATCTGTGTGATGAGGAAGTAGAAAATAAGCCCATTTTCCCACCTATTCAACTAGAACAGGCCAACTCCAACTGCCAAGCTAGTTTCTCTCACAGGATTGAACCTATCTTTTTGGAGTGGAAATCTCAATGGTCACTCCTATTACCCTTCCGCTATCTCACACACTAAGAGCACCAACAGCTGAGAATGAAAAACACAGCATTTGAGTGTCATGTTTCTCATTCACAGCCACTGCCTAGGATGCCTGGTGTCTGTTAATGGGTTTCCTCTAAGTGAAATCAGTACTTCAGAAAATGGCCACAACCAGTCATCAGAAAATTGAATGGCATCGCATTGCTGTTTTTCTCTTTCTTACTAAAGTAATGCATTTGGCACTGGAGAATCAGTTCTCTCTTAGCTAAGTAAAGCTAAAGAGCTGGTGCCAGTCTCTCCCAGAGAGAGAGAGAGATGAAGCCATTTGCAAGAATTCCAGGCTATAATTTTTACATTACAGTGTTATTACCAAGAGGTGGTTTTGCTTGGCACATGCTTTTCTGTCTCTTTCTTATATGTTTGGAGACAGGCATGAGAGCATACGTATTCTCCATTATTTCTTCTCGACATTCCTCTTGTTTAAAATGGGAAGACGGGTATTGGGCACCCAGCTCAGTCACACAGCAGCTATACATAGGCCTGTAAATGAGAGAACTAACCACGTGTAGAACAACACCCAAGCCTCTGGCTTTCTGGCTTCCCTAAGGTGCACCATGTTAAGAGCGAAAACACTTGGGCCCACAGAACTGCATGTCACTCTTAGGGCTCATAACCTCATTGATTTTTTCCCGGATTTATGGCATCGTTTGTTCCTAATAAGAGTCGCTCACCTGCACAACACCACCACAAAAAAGGTAAAATATAACCTAGCAGAACAAAATAGAAAGGGAAAAGAAAAATCAAAACAAGTGAGGGCTGGAGAAATTCACTGCTTTTGCCTTGATTCTTTTGTTCATTTAATATAACTTGCTTTGTTAAAAAAATGGCTCAACAGTCCTCATTTTTGCCTGGATCAACAAAAAAGAACAGCTAGAATGCTGGAAAGTGGTAATCTGTGGCTCTGCTCAGGATGCATGTGTTTATCAAATGTAGTGAAGTATCAGATGGGGGCAAAATGTGCAGACTCTGAGTTAAGACTGGCCTTACTCTCTCATCCCAGCTCAGCATTTTACAAGTTGTGTACCCTGGACAAGTTACTTAACCTTTCTGTGAACATAATTGGCACCTTTTGAAAGGATTGCTGTCTAAGGTTCTCAAAAAGTCATAAGTAAACCAGTTAAACCATGGGAAACACACTGCCTAATAATAAGTGTTCAAAAAAATGCCAACTACTCACTAGCATTAACAAATATTTTTGAGAATGTTTCCATTCATTTGTATAAAGATAATAGATTTTAGGAAATGTCTTTGTCATATGTGACAGGTTGTTATGGTTTCAATGTGTCTCCCAAAGTTAGAAACTTAATCCCTAATGCAACAGTGTTGAGAAGTGAGATTTTATTTTTTATTATTTTTGTACTTTAGGTTCTGGGGTATATGTGCAGATCATGCAGGATGGTTGCATAGAGTACATACATGGCAATGTGGTTTGCTGCCTCCATCCTCCTGTCACCTATATCTGGCATTTCTTCCCATGTTATCCCTCCCCAACCTCCCTACCCCCCCGTTGTCTCTCCCCTAGTCCCCCCCAACAGACCTCTAGGATCTAATGCTCCCCCTCCCTGTGTCCATGTGTTCTCATTGTTCAACACCTGCCTATGAGTGAGAACATGCAGTGTTTGATTTTCTGTTCTTGTGTCAGTTTGCTGAGAATGATGGTTTCCAGATTCATCCATGTCCCTGCAAAGGACACCAACTCATCGATTTTTTATGGTTGCATAGTATTCCGTGGTGTATATGTGCCACATTTTCTTGTCCAGTCTATGATCGATAGGCATTTGGGTTGGTTCCAAGTCTTTGCTATTGTAAACAGTGCTGCAATAAACATACATGTGCATGTGTCTTCATAATAGAATGATTTATAATCCTTTGGGTACATACCCGGTAATGGGATTGCTGGGTCAAATGGAATTTCTATTTCTAGATCTTTGAGGAATTGCCACACTGTCTTCCACAGTGGTTGAACTAATTTACACTCCCACCAACAGTGTAAAAGTGTTCCTATTTCTCTACATCCTCTCCAGCATCTGTGGTCTCCAGATGTTTTAATGATCACCATTCTAACTGGCGTGAGATGGTATGTCATTGTGGTTTTGATTTGCATTTCTCTAATAACCAGGTGATGATGAGCATTTTTTCCTATGTCTGTTGGCCACATACATGTCTTCTTTTGAGAAGTGTCTGTTCATATCCTTCACCCACTTTTGAATGGGTTTGTTTGCTTTTCTCTTCTAAATCTGTTTTTATTCTTTGTAGATTCTGGATATTAGCCCTTCGCCAGATGGGTAGATTGCAAAAATTTTTTCCCATTCTGTTGGTTGCTGGTTCACTCTAATGATTATTTCTTTTGCTTTACAGAAGCTCTGGAGTTTAATTAGATCCCATTTGTCTATTTTGGCTTTTGTTGCCAATGTTTTTGGTGTTTTAGTCATGAAGTCCTTGCCTATGCCTATGTCCTGAATGATTTTGCCTAGGTTTTTCTTCTAGGGTTTTTATGGTGTTAGGTTTTATGTTTAAGTCCTTAATCCATCTGGAGTTAGTTTTAGTGTAAAGTGCCAGGACGGGTTCCAGTTTCTGCTTTCTGCACATGGCAGAGGTGAGATCTTTAAGAGTTCAGCCCTCTCCTTGGTCCCACCTTGCTCTCTCTCGTTCTCTCTCTTTTCATGCATGCTTTCTCTGAGGGAATCATCTTCAGCAACAGCTATGACCCATGTTCTTCCACCTTCTGCTATGGCAGGACACAGCAAGAAGGCTCTTGCCAGATGCAGCTCCTTAATCTTGGATATCCCAGTCTCCAGAACTGTAACAAATAAATCTCTCTTCTTTATAGATTACCCAGTCTCTGGTATTCTATGATAACAACAGCAAAATAGGCCATAAGTCATAACAATTTTTAGTGTCATTACAGTCCAATACCTAGAATTCAAAGAAATCTCCCTTTCTTTACATAGTGTATCACCATAAGACCATGAAACTGTTCATAAGAGAAACTACCAGACATTTAACATTTAAATGAATGCTGACGCTTAGAAGCAACGTTATGAGGAAACTATACACCGCCTTCCAGGAGACATGCATTCTTCAACCACATTTAGAACTGCTCTGGGGGAATTACCTTCAGCTACAGTTGTGAACCATGCATGAAAATGAGATTCATTATCTTAGAGTCACAGCTTATTTTTTAGTAAAACCTGTATCCGACCTTATCAGCCTCCTTACTCACCAAATCTGGCTCCAAATTACTTTCTGGTTGCTTCAAAACAAATCACAATCACCACTACCATCAAGAAATGAAAATCTGGGGCTTATAATAAAGGATACTAAAAAAGAACCAGCCACAGATTCCAAAAGCCATTCATAAAGATGGAATTTCAAACCGTTACCTGAAGGTACAACTGTTGGAATAAGGCGGTGCCTCCCTAAGGGCCCGATTTGAATGGAGTCACATACTCAGGTCAGATAGGTAAGTTCTGGATGGACATGGCAGTTAAATATCAACCAGTTTTTACTTTATGGCCAATGCTATAAGGCCTTTCAAAAGGGAAACACAAGCCATTTATAGCAAGTCAACTTCCTATCTAAGCATCATGACCAGTTCCAATTTTTTTCAAAATTAATCTCTTCCTATTTTGAGATTCTATACACAAACAGCAGTCTTAAAGAGAAGAGCCTCTCTGAAATTATATCTTTTTAAAATTAGCCTAAAAGTAGAAAAGGCCATTCAATTTTGATGTTGCATTATGTGGAACTCAAATATTCTCTAGAGGAAAAAAAATATGAAGCCAGAAGATAAACTTATTCCACACAGGGTTAAAAACAAAAATGCTGATACGACCTTAAGTATGGTGCGTCCAGAACCAGCGCTATAATTAATCTAAATGTACTGTAATTACACTAAATGTTACTTATGTAGAATACTTTCAAATCATGTGGCTTTTCTATGCTTAGATAACATGCAGTTTTTTCTAATCATGGATGTAGGCATGCTTTGCTAAAGGCACATTAGGTCTGGAAGCAATATCTTAATCAAATCAGAATTTCTTTTGTAAAACAAATCTTTGGTTTTTGAAGAATTAGCGGCATTTAATGCCTTAGGGTAGAGATGTGAAACTGAGCTAAAATCCTCATCGCTGGCTCTCTCCCTCTGCTCTCTGGCTTCCAGTCATTCATAAGTACCATGTAGCCTCCTACCCACACACGTACACTTTTTGTAGCCATAAACCACCACGGCTACATCTAAATTACACCCTGAAAACTCCATGTTTGAAATCGGTTGCAGGATAATTCACCTCGTGTAGTTTATGTGTCTCTTTAGAACAGAAGGCTGGTTCCTTTTGGAAAGAACTCATTTAAACAAAACCTAATAGCAAGCATCCATAAATTACAGGGTTATTGGTATGTGCATAATCAGATGCATAAAAACTAAATGAATATTCCAAGGCTGAAAATACAGACTCTTACATATGCAGAAAGATTTCTTATGGTGATTTTAGTTTTGTGTGGGATGACTGAAAATGGGATGGGAACCCTATAGTCATTGGCTGTCATCTTTCTAGCTGTTCGGCTCTCTCCCCAATGCTGTGAGCTTAATCAGTCACTGTCCAAAAAAAAGAAATGCTGATATTGCTGAGGGGCATGTCTCTGACAAATCCAAGTCCAATGCTCAAACCAGGAAGCAGAACATGTTATAGATCAAAAAGGTGGCAGAAACCAGCCTTATCAGGGCAGAACTTAGAATCACTCTATGTCAAAACTAAAATGTTTCATTTAAAATAGAGGTCAGATGAGGATTAATTCTTCCTCTTCTTCATGCACAGCAATGGTCAAGTATTCAGTGGGTATATGATGAAAATACAGAGAAAGGGAACGAAGAATTAAACACAGGTTTCAACAGAGACCATAATCCTCTCACAGCCCCTTCACTAATCCTTTGCAACAACAATGGGATCAGACATCTTCACTGAAACTCTTGTTAATGTACTCTGGTTTTAACTGGCTTGAGTTCAGTTCCACAAAATATAGGCTAGTGAGCAGCTTACACAACATGTGAGTGTCAGGGGCCAGGAGACAGGAGAAAATGAACCTTGGGAGCCAGAAGATCATGAAATGTGAAACACAAAGAGATCCCAGAGGTCAAAGCCCATTAGTTTTGCAGGTTGGGCAACAGGCCCAGAGGAGTTAAGAGACTTGCCCAAGATCACAATGCAAATGAATGGCAGAGACAGGGCTAGGACCCAGATATCTTAATTTCTAGGACAGGGTTCCTTCTGTTGAGTGGAAAGATGCCTCTTCTCTGCAGCCATTGACTTGTGGGAGGAGCCTGGAATAGCCAGATTGGCTCTGCCAGTGTCTTGGGCATCCATCCATCCTCCCATCTAGCCATTCTCCCATCTAGCCATTCTCCCATCTAGCCATTCATTCAACACACATCTGTTGAACATTCATTCTGCGCCAGACCCAGTTCTGGCCAACACATGCAGTGAGTCAAGCAGAATCTAAGTCTAAGCTACACCACAAAAGCAGTTTGGGTGGAAGATTCAGGTACAGCATGCTCCCTAATCTTAAAGAGTCTGAAATCTGGATGGTAAGGCATGGCAAATGCAAATTCAATTGAAGTGTCTTCCATTATCCCCACAAGAAACATAATATTCTATTCTAGTTTTATTCAAACACTTGAATAATCTCAAATCTTGGAAAATGTATTGAAGATTTCCAAAATTTTTGCAGCAGGATGGAGGCTGTGATGGGGGGCCCAATCTAACACCTTCAGTTTTATCACCCTCTGCTAACCTCCAGCCCTGTCTCCCTACAGGCACAGGTAAACTTGATTTAAGCCTCTCCCTTTTCTTCAACTGCACCATGCACCATGGCCTTTCTCATGTCTGCCTCTCCCGACGATAATAAATACTGTTAATTAAACTCCTTAACTGGATGTCAAGCTTTAAGAGAATATAGACCATGCCTACCTCACTTTATTGCTGTACCCCATCCCCAGCAGCTAGCTCAGCACCTGGCATATGGTTGATGTTTTAAAATATCTATTAAATGAATGAGTGAGTAAATGAGTCAGTCATTGTAACAAATGTTTAATATTCCTCTTTGTTTCATGTTTGACAGCTATGGTAAATATGTACATTCTTCCTGTTTTGCAGATAATAGAAAAGAAGCCTAAAGAGATGAAACAATTGGCTCAAGGTGACACAGCCTGTAAACGGTAGAGCTGGTCATATGACAGTTAATCCACACCGTATTCATTCTTAGACCCTGTTCTTTGTCTCCTCAACTCCTAACCACACTTCCAGGTTGGACCTTCCTCTAACCTGAGGAAGCTTCCTCTAACCATAGGCTTCCTCTAGTCTGAGAGCTATGTCACAGTTTGAAATGGTGTCTGCAATTGTCTTCTTGTACTGAGTTACAAGTTCTTCCGGGGATTGCAATGCCGTTGTCTTTCTCTTGGGAGAACTGTGTAGACTGTCCTGCATTGGCAAATTCTCAGTAATATTAGTGGATAGAAGTTAGGGTTTGGGGACATGGAAGAAATAAACAAACAGCAAAGAATGAGTTGAGGGCACAGATGGGGGCTCAGGTATAGTTTCAGTCTTCAGATCAAGTTCTAAGAGTCTGCCTTTTGACCACAGGGATCCAGGATTCAAAGTCACTGGGAAGTGAAGGAGAGTGCTCTGTTTCAGAAGCCTCTACTCATTCACGGCTTAAGAACTTTATACCCCTTTCAGAGAAGGCCACAGTACATTTGTTATGTGTTTTCTACCACAATTTTTTTTATGTTGGCATCTGAATAAAATGTGTTATAAGTATAAAATATGCTTATAACAAAGACTTGTTACAAAGAAAATGTGAATTTTAATTATAATCTCTATATTAATTATGTGTTGAAATGATGATGACTCAATTATACCGGATTGAAAATATAGTGTTAAAATTAATCTTACCTGTGTCTTTTTCCCTTTTCTAATGTGGCTGCTAGAAAACTCAAAATTATAGATGTGGCTTGTACTATATTGCTATTGGACAGAATTGGTCTGTATCTTGTTTTGGGTAGTGGTTACCTGGGTGTAAGCAAATGTCAAAACTCACACATTTTATTGTGTGTTAATTATAGCTCAATTTAAAAATTACATACAGAAAAGCACCCTCTCTTTTTAGCCTCAAATACTGTGTTCTGACATAGAAGGGAGAACCACCCTTAGCATTTTTTAAATCCCCACCATTTGTCAGATCTTTGGTGGAATTCCCTATCTTACCACCAGCATCAAACTACTAGGGGTAAAAACCTCTCATTTCTTACTGTTTTTATTTTCTTCCCACCAAGCAACAAATACCTAAAGAGGAGCTGGGTCTCTGACTAACTTAGGGGCAGCTGTCACTGCAGAAGCTGTAAGTAAAGGATGTCCCCCAATTTCCACATCCAGAGGTAAACAGGCTTTGAATGAAACATGTTAGAGGAAAATATAAAACCATAAGGCCTTCCATTCTCCATTCTCCCAGATTTGACTTTTTCATTCATGCAAAGGAATCAATCTGTGCTGTGAAGCCAAGAATTGTTTTGTAATATTAAACTTGTTCCCTCTACTCAAAAACCAAAACAGCAAATGAGCAGACCAATGAGCACAGTGGTTCAGGGACACTGCTCAGAACACTTTGAGAACCAAAGGCAATTAAAGGCCACACCTCTGCTATGCTTGCCTGGCAAAGCAAACCCTGGCAAATGCACACGTGTCTGATTCTCAGAGAAGGGGATACTGACCCATATCCTCCCCAGGTGGATAGAACCCCAGCTCTGAAGTGCAGCTTGCCCCCTCCAGTCAGGTCCTTGGTTTCCAATATTCACCTGGCTTGTGAAGACTCTGCCCACCAGAGGGCCAAATAACCAGTTCAAGCTGTACATCAAGTCAGAGTTGACACACACTGGGCAAGGCCATAGATTAGGGGTTTTCACACCACACTTGAACCCTGACCTTACCCATCACTCTCTGTGAGTTAAAGGACATGTGACTGTGTCAGGGGTTCCCAAGACCACCCTCAAGTATGTTTTGCCAGGATTCAAGTCACAGACAGTGCTGTACTCATGGTTATGGTTTACTACAGTGAAATAATACAGATTAAAATCAGCAAAGGCAAAAGGTACATATGGTGGGGTCCATGAGAGACTGAGTGCAAGTTTCTAGTTTTCCTCTCCCAGGAGAGTAGTAAAGACAGTGCTTAATTCCCCCAAGCAATGATGTGTGACAATATGTACAAAATATTGCCAACCAGGGAAGCTCTCCTGAGTACTGGCGTTCAGATTTTTACTGAGGACTAGTCAGTGGTTATGGAGCACCTACATGCCTGACTTAAGTCATTCAGACTCTAGCCCCTCCAGAGGTCAAACTGATATACAGTGGCCCAAGGTCCCTATTATAACCCACATTGTTAACATAAACTACCTTGTGTGGCTCAAGGCCCCAGGTATACAAAGAACCTCTCAGCAGGCAGAACATTTCAAGGACCTAGAGGTTATCTCCCAGAAGCCCCTGACTGGTCCTATATTTGGAATATGCAGAGTTGGGACACCCCAAGCTGGCTAGGTCAACCCTTTACTGCACAGGTACTCTCCAAAAGAAAGGAAGTTCTCTTCTTGAATGGGACCTTTGCAATACACAGGGTCTCCAGAACAAAACTGAAAGAGTTGTCACTCCAAGGATCACAGGTAGAGAGCACCTTGACTTTTGCCCAATCTCTTTTCTTTATTTTATTTTTTTCTTTTTCTTTTTCACTTCCCAGCATCTGGAGGAGAGTTTAGAGTAGAAAAGGACCGTAAGTTCTATCGCTAATTTGGTAAGAGGTTCATTGCTTGTTATTAAACACACATTAAGTGCTAATCGTGTTCCTAAACATATAAGAAATCTTTATGCTCATATTGTTTAATGTCATCTATTTATTTTATGGGGAGGGAATTGGTGACTTATCAACCTTTCATCACCTGACAGCTCTGGAAAGTTTGACCAGGCCATTATCCGACGCTGCATTCTACTGAGAATGGAAAGAGAACACAGTAGTATGGGGGAGCCACACTGTCGTTTACCTTATTTGTAGTTATGTAAGCCTTAGTTTTATTTCTATATGGCTTGAAAGTTTTTTACTAAAGAAACACTTGTTTAATTTATATCAGTGGTTCTCAAACAGGGCTCATTTTCCCCCTCCCAGGGACATTAGGCAATGTCTGAAGACATTTTTGGTTGTCACAACTATGGAGGAATACGTGTTTCTGTTAACTAGTGGGTAGAGTTGAGGGAAACTCAGGATTATGATCAGGATGGCCCCTTACAACAAAGAGTTACTTGGCTGCAAATGTCAGTGGTGCCAAGATTAAGAAATCCTGATTCACATATACATGTTCTTTAAACTGTAAAAATACAGAGAAGAAATACATAAAAGCAGCCTATAATCTTACCAATCATTGATAATAACCATTAACATGATACATTTTGGTATATTTCCTTCTAGTTTTTTTCCTGCACATATGTATTCACAGACGCCCCTCAATAAACCGGTCGTAAGTTGAAAATACTATAAGCTGAAAATGCACTTCAATTACTAATTTGAAGTATGGTTTCTACCAAATGCTTACCACTTTCAAACAACTGTAAGGTGGAAAAATCATAGCTTGATGGGGAAGCATTTGTATACGATTTTTTATTTGATAAAATAGGAGTCATATTTGCTATATATTTGTGTCTCTTTTTACTTGTTATATGAGCATGTATAAAAGTAATGCAGGTTCATTATAAAACAAAACTAGAAATTTCAAAAAAGTACAAAGAAGAAAACTTAATTATCATCCAGTAAACGAATGTACCAAACCTGATGCAATTCTCTGTTCAAAATTTGGACTTTTTCTTCATTTCATAATTACTTTATGATTAAACCTATATAAACAAATCTGTGGAAATTCATTCTCCTCCCCCAAAAGGAGACTCAGGCATTTAAATAATTATCTTCTGCAATTAAGGAATTTTTCTCTGCAAAAACACTCCACAAAGGTCCTGTTTCCTGAAATTACTTCTTTTGATAAAATTCACACAAAATTTCCTGGGTTAATATCCAATCCGTCCTCAAACTTTAACATTTTACCAACTCTGACATACATCACTTGACTAAATCTGAATTCTGTCAACTCTCATTCTAACAAAAATCCAGTCTTAGAGATAAGAAGTAATCCATTGGGGCTAAACAACAGCAAATCAATATTTCTAGCCAAAAGACAATCTTTGAGCCACAGAATTGTATGGGGGTGGGAGAAATCTTTCCCCAGTTTTTAGAGGAATCTCTTTGAAAATGTGTAATAAACTAATAGACATATTGTTTTTAATAACCAAGAGTGAAAGGTAGCAGCCTCCTTTTCTGATGCTGTCTAATCACAACTGTTGAGTTCTAGAAATAGCAACCGGGGGAAAGAAAAGCAGAGTGGTCAAACATAATTTTGAAAACAAACTCACCACAAAACCAACAAAACCCCTATTGTCTTATGGTTTTCTTTATCCACTAATGAAGTGTGTGATTGTCATCATCCAGGTTTAGATACAAACTATTCACTCATCCTTCTGTAAATCTCACGTTGGCATATCTAGGCCTGGGCTCTACAACAGAGAGAAGATTATGATGCATTTGAGGATCAGAGAGCCACAGAGACTCTCACAGGCTTGGAAAGATGAACCTATGAGGAAAGGTAAACGAGGCTATGATTACACAGCCAGAAGAGACAGGACTGAGGGAAGAATTAATAACTTCCTTCAAATAGAGAGGGTATGACGACTAGTTGAAGAAACTCACTTACACTGTGTAAACTGAATAAGAAGAAACTGATTTCCTCTGTAACATGAGAAAATCACGTTAGCTATATCAGAACATTTCCTAGTGCTTTGTCTGTCCATTCCGTCTTCCATGCCTCCACTCTACAAATAAGTGTTCAGAATTTGCTTTCTACCCAAATGCATTTCCTTTAAAGGCTCGTTCGCTTAATCAGTGAATATTTGTTGAGTCTCTACTATTTCCAAGCAAGGAATGGGATACGGAAATAGTTGACACAGCCCCACTTCAAGGTTGAAAAATTATTTTTCAGGACACTGTTAGAAGCAAACTACATTTTCATTTGCCTAGAATGGCCGATTGCTAGATTACAAGAACAAATCTGATGACCTTTAAAAGTTCCTTTTAGCTGTGTGACTCTTTTTAACTAAAACAAAAACGTCATGAATAGCAAATATTTTATAGCAATGCAGAGTTATTTTCATGACAGATGGTATTTCAAGACTTTAAAAATGATTAAAGATGTATCTAGCCAGTATTTATTTTGGCACACATACTAAAAAGATTACATTTTTATCTTCTCTTAATCTCATGAGCCAATTGGTCAGAATCCATTTTAACTTTTAAAGGGATCTCTGCCTTATGACCATGCCTACACTGGAAGACTAGAACAGATGTTTTAAAAGTAAATGGGAAACAAGCCAGGCGTGGTGGCTCATGCCTATAATCCCAAGCACTTTGGGAGGCCAAAGCGGGTGGATCACTTGAGGTCAGGAGTTTGAGATCAGCCTGGCCAACATGGCAAAACCCCATCTCTACTAAAAATACAAAAATTAGCTGGGTGTGGTGGCACGCGCCTGTAATCCCAGCTACTCGGGAGGCTGAGGCAGGAGAATCGCTTGAACTCGGGAGGTGGAGGCTGCAGTGAACCAAGATTGTACCACTGCACTCCAGCCTGGGCAACAGAGTGAGACTCCGTCTCACAAAAATAAAATAAAATAAATGGGAAGCAGCTTCCTTATTTGGCTGCATCCTTAGACATGGAGATCGCAGTTGCAGAAAGCCCCAGTGTGTAAATAAGGAAAGCTATGTGCATGGCAAAACCTTGGGAAGTAGTGGTTGGGAGTCAAGTATTTTTGCCAACATGCCTACCACAAAATATGTATTGGTGAAATCCACTGGGTATAGGGTACTGTCCAAAGTCCATGGGTGGGTGGAGCAAGAATTGATCTTACTCCTACTACCAAGGAGCATTTACATTCACAAACTAGCCAAAAGTGTGACACAGCTGCAGCACAAAGCTTGCTGAAATAATTTCAGGCAAAAACAATTGACTTGCAGTGGGGAGACAGCTGAGTCAAACTGGCCAGCCAAATACTGCAATGTCCTGCTTACACATGGCCTCTGTTAAATCACAAGTCAATGTCGGGTGATGAAAGAGCTTGGCGGTGAGAGCAGTGGAGAGTGACAGGCGCAGGATGAAGGGGAAATGTGACCCTTTTCTTGGTACTCACATAGACAAGTCAGGTAGAACCAACAGAAAGGAAATACCTCCAGGTAAAATGGAGGTCTCCCAGGAAGAGCTTTTTCTTTGTTCAAATGTTATTAAACCTGGACACTTGGGAAATTGACATTTATCTCTTGAGAGCTTCTGAATTGTAGAGGGGCCTTTGGACAGACCTAGGTCATGGCAACTAAATTTGTTGTGCCATTGCTTAACCCTCCCACATATTTATTGGAAGTATTTCGGAGCACCGCTCCTGAAATATATTCACAGGCCTTACTACAAGGTAAAATAAAATCACTCCCTTCCTCAGAGAAATTTTGAGGATGAAATGAGAGAAGGTATACAAGATTCCTAGCATAGTAACTGGCCCACAGTGAAGGAGTGTGCTCTTATGCTTTGGTACTGCCTTTCTGCAGCCAGCCAAATCCTTCTTCCTTTCAACTAGTTCATGGCTTTCTGCTGTATTCCGTGTCATATAACCAGACCAAAGGATCTGCAAACAGTTCCTTGGACATTCTTTTGTTTGTTTGTGTCTTTCTCCTGTATCTTCTACGTAGATTGTCCTTTCTCCTCTCTTCATGTACAAAATCAACTTCGAAGCCACTCTTGACCCCTCAGTGTAAGAAAGGAGTAGTACTTTCTTTGAATTCGCACCATGTTCTCTGTGTAGCTCTCATACTTCTTAATTCTGTCTACTTTTTATGGTGTTTGTGGGTATGGATTCTCTCTCTGACAAGACTGTAAATTCCTTGAGGGCAATGTCAATATCTTGGCTTCATGTTTATTTCTCACAGCTCCTTGCACATAGTATCTGCTCAGTTAAATACATGCCTGATAACACACAAACACCTGAGGACCAATCAGTGCTAAAGTGGTAGTATCTTGTTGCATACGGCCACAGCAAATACAAAGCAGTATCATACATCTAAACCCAATACTACCAAAACACTAACTATATTGACCTGCAGAGAAGGAAACACTGAGGCACAGAGCTTCAAGACTTGGTTTACTATTGATTACATGATTAGAACCACAGTAATGTACCCATCCAAGAGATTCTCTCCAGCATAGACAAGAGAATGAGCTATGTTGATAATACTATTGAAGCAGTATTAATGAAAAAATATTAATGAACCGTCAGGGGAATGACAATGTGGAAACACAGCATGACACAACGATACACATTAGGTCTCGAATTCAGTTCTTGCACTGCGTCCTTCATGCATACTCCTCTACTAAAATGGGGACGTGATGCAGAAAGAAAGCCTATGACAGTCGCCGAAAAGCTGGAGATACCATTGTTGAACTTTGGCTTGTAACAAGAGAAGGGAAAGAAAGAAAACTTGTCGTCATCATCATAGCTGGTAGCGTGTCTGCACGCACACGTGCAGCTTTTGTGTCTGCTTTATATGAAAGAGCATATCATGAGGTCAGTTTATGCCCTTAGCCTATCAGATAAAAAGCTCTTCTACCTGCGCAGGTGTCAATCTGTCCCAAAGTCCGTGTTACAAAGAGTGGGAAATTATGTTGGCTCCCCTACCAGTTCCGTTTCTCTTTGAATAAAAACCATGGAGCCTATGCAAAATTTAACATTTGTAGGGAAGAAAAAGATTCAGCAAGATTTACAGGGAATATTCAAATCAAGGTTTACTATATCCAACTGCATTTAGGACTATTAACGGTACTTGATAATAGTGATGTCATTTTTTATGTACAGCAATATAATTAGCAGTGCTACTACTACTATCTTACCTTCGTGTCGGTAACTACATCTCTATAAACATAATTTACTAGATAGAAAAAAATAAAGAATTTTCTATATAAATCTATTCCATAGCATCACGTCAAGGTATGAAATATTACAGTATTATGACATTTACTGATGCTAATCAACGCATTAATCATGCAGTATGTTCCTAGCTCTGTAGGTGATGAGACCATTTTTGTTTACATCTGAGCTATAAAAATATGGCACAGTGCCCAGCATATGTGTTGGTAATTCTGGTTCAACATGACATGGATGGAGGCCAGGGCAAACACTCAGCCTGAAAAAAGCAGGGCAATATTACTAACGCCAGGTAGAAGCCTAGACTTCCAACAACTATGGTATCAGCTTCAACTCTCACTGTGTCAGGAAACCAGGTTATATGAGGATAAACCACATTCACTGTCAGATTCCAACACAAATTTAAAGCAGGTTGAGACCAGAGTTTGAAGGTCAGACTCTTATTGGCCAATGTCGATAGCTAGAGTGGTTGGTCCACGTAATATTCTTCCTAATGCTAAAGCAAACAAAAAGCACCCCTATCGCTATATATAATCAATGAACACCCAAGGAAACCTAATTGTACTAAAGTGTTTCGAAAGTAGTTTCCAATGAAGTACACTTTCTGGTTAAGCGTTCAAGGAAAATATTTTATTTCTTCTCTTATTTCTAAAATTCCTTTGGCAATGGGCCATATCCCTTCAAATTTCTGACTTTTATTAAGCACAGTAATAAGGCATATAGCATTCTGCTTTCTGCAGGGATTCGGGTCCTTATTGAACACTATTCAGTCCAGTAGATACAAACAGCAGATTGGAATGAATCATCCTAGGGCCGTGACATATCTGAAAAATTTAATCCAATTCAATCTAACAAGTCTTTTTTTATTTATGTCTTTATTGTTCTTACATCTGAGATATGTGTTCATGCAGAAAGTGGGGGAGAAACTGATAGCAATTGTTTCCTTATCTCTTGAATTCAAAAAAGGTTAAGAGTAGAAAAAAGTTATTTAGACTCTCAGTTGGTGTCCAATTAATTGAATGATTGCTACCCTTATATAATCAATTAAGAAGAAAATGATTTAGTAAGATACTCAAACCCGAATATAATCTTATCCTCAGAGTCTAGAAAGAGAGACCACAAATCTATATAGTGTCTTTGGTGTCTAACTACAGAACACCCTGTAGTTCCACTATCATTAGATAACTGCCTAACTGTCTATTTCATCTCCACCAACCAGCACAGCACATTGCTTGTCACATAGTGGGCACCCAATAGATTCATTCAGCCCTTCGTCTATTTATTTGCTTAACTATTCATCTGTGCATTAACCAAACAGTGTATGTCCAATGCTTAGGGCAGTGGTTCTCAAAGCAGAGTCCCCTAAAAGGCAGCACCTGCAACATCTTAGAGCTTGTTAGAAATGCTCATTCTTAGGCCCCGCCCCAGACCCAATGAATTGGAAATTTTGGGGGTGGGGTCCAGAGGTCTGCAGTTTAACAAGCCCTTGAGGTGACCCTTTTTTATTATTTTTAAATTTAAGCGCTCCAGGTAACTCTTGATGTGGAGTCAAAGTCTGAGAACCAATGGACTGAGGTGACCATATAACTGATCATCTAAATATGCACACTTTTGAGGGGGGGAAAAGGTACTACTGATGATTACACCTGCAAAACAGGTACTAAGTAGGACTACTCAAGGCAAACCAGTATGCACGGTCACCCTACCTATGCTGCCTTATTATTGGATAACAACCTAAAAGGGATACAAAAGGCAGCCCGCTTATTTTAAATTCCACTCCACAGTAGATCAAGCTAGTGAAGTTATTTGTCTGTGACAAAAAGACTTTCCAGCACAGCAGGCTGACACCCAAAAGTTCCTCCTGTACCCAACTCTGAAGGACAATCAAAACTGTATTAATCAAAAGATAAACAAAAAACACAGCAAAGTGCGAGTGTGTACCTAGATACTTTTCAGTGTTTCATAAAGTGGCACAATATAATGGAGACAGGCCTGAACTGTGAGTTCAAAAAGAGATCTGTGTTCTAATCCTGGCACGTTCTCCAAAGGCATGATCTTGGGCAAGACATTTCCCTCTCTAGCCTGTTCCTCATCCAGAAATGCAGAGGGTGCAAAACCCCTAGCTACAGCTAGAAATACTTGAGCAACAAAATAAGTAACAACAGTATGTGATTATAACTCATAGAATAAAATAAATACCCATGAGTCCCAACTTATATAAAGAAATTGAACAGCGCATAAAGAAGAAGAAGGGATTCTTCACAGAATAATTCCAATTAATAAAGGTTGATGGAAGGAGGGAAATAGAAAATCATTATTAGAACACCAAAGTAATCATTTTTCCAGGCAACTTTCATCAATTGATGCTAAAATTAGTGGGTGAAGCTCTAAGAAACAACGGGATATTTGCATCTCCTCTAAATTTACTCATGACTGTGGTGATTGTAACAGCACCAAAAATTCTGCCAGTGACTGCAATGGCTGTTCACGTGGACTGAGCTCAGTGGACTCATAAGAGGCCCATGTCTTTCTCACAAAAGGCTCACGAGCCTGATAGCATGACAGCTGAGAAAGTCCCACAGTCAAAAGAAAAAGATGACAGCTTGTTAATACAGAATTGCCCTACATAACAAGGGAGAAAATATTAATCTCATTAACAGTCAACATGTAGGAAAACCTGCCAGTTACAAGGCTGCTTTACGGCAGCCCCCAATCCCTAAAACAGAGGCAAACCGATACACGTGTACCTACTCACACTCACACATGTGTGTACACACTCACACATTGGGAGGATGCTCAGTTGGCCCTAGTGGAAGAATAGAAGAAACCAGGGAGAATGAGAAAGCGGGGAGGGGGTGGGCGGTGGGGGGGGATATGTAAACCCACCTTGTTTTCTTAAGGCAGCAAAATCATTTCCCAACTGGGATACTTTTAAGAAGCAGTCATAAGTATATAGGAAAGAAGTCTTGTGGGTAATTCCAATGGCAAATACCAAAATGACTTCAACTTGGAAAGGACTGGTTTATATTTAAGCGGTGAGTATTTTGTTTGGGAAAAATGTAACCATATAATGAATTCGAGCAGGTTATGAAATAAAGCACAAGGCCTGAAGCAGATGGGTGGCCCTGGGAGGTTCCTTATCTTGCTGCCTGGCAAGGTCCCTGCTTAGTGACCATTTACTCCAAGTCTGAAAGTGACCACCTCACCTCACATTGTGGCAAATCACCAGCTTAAACTGAGTTGACCTTTCCGATGTTTCCTGTCTTCCCAGCTTTCTCCCAGGGGAGGTAATTAGCTGTTGTGGCTTAAAAGACTTCTGCCTTCACAGAACAGGGAGGAACAAAAATAAATAAGTGATCTGGATGGTAGTAGCAAAAGAGTTGTTCACTTACTTTAACTCTTAACAAGAAGTTGAAAGTAAGACATGCAGATAATTCAGCATACAACAAAAATATCTAAACTGAAAAAACTGTTACAGCCCAGTGTTATTTTCCATAATACTGCCAAATACCAATTCTTGCATGTTTATCAAGAGAGGCTTTAAGCCACTATAAAAAAATATACCCAAATAATTAGGGTTGTTGAACAACAATAATAAAATCAATCCTCTAGAGATACTCCCCGAGGAACTAAGCAATTTCATCTCCTCCAGATTTCTCTCTGTGCTTTCTACTGCGCGTGCTGTCACTCGGAAGGCTTTGAAATCACACAAACTAGGGTTCAAACCCCAGCCTTGACAATTACCCTGTGGCCTGGGGCAAGGTGCTTTGTTTTTCAGCTTAGAATTCCTTGTATGTAAGATCAGGAAGACAATGCTTATCTCCCAGGGTAGCTGTGAAGGTTGAACAAACAGAAATATAGCATGCCAGACACATTCAGTGACCGGCACAGGGTAGGGGGTCCAATCAAGATCCGTTCCCTTCTTCTTCTTTTGTAAAAGTAAGGCAAAGGAACACAGTGTTTACTCATTGCACAGAAGATTCACATTTCAATGAACCAAGCCTATCGGCAGTGTGAGCTCAACAGCAGGGCTCTTTGATCTTTGTTCTGCATATGCATTCCCTGGGGATCTTTTGACACTGCAGACTCAGACTGAGGAAGTTTTGGCTGGCACCTAGATTAGGCATTTCCAATAAGTTATAGCAAGAGATGCTGCTGTTCCAGGGACCCCGTTTTGATACCCGGGTCCACAATTTAGGAGGCCCGGATCCAGTCCTGCCTCTGCTCTCTAGAGGATGAAGTCATCAGAAAGGTTTCACGCAACCATTTGCTAACACCAACTCACACAGAAACAGTAAGGCCACCTGGTTTCAGAAATAGAGATTTCATTACAGCTCTCACCCTGGTTATCCACTCTGGATTGGAGGAAAAAGTTCCATTTCCAGGTATGGACTTATTTGTGAAGAAGATGGGGATGGCCCAAAAGATCACGGACTGCTGAATGAACTCTTAAGCCACAGTCCCTTTCCTTTTATCCATTCTGTTTAACATTACATAGTGAGTTTCTCCTTGCTCTAGACTCTAGCCCACCTAAGAGAAACTCATAAATATATGAGGAGAAATAATGTTTGTTTCACTTCCTATCCCACTTCCTTCCTTCCTGTGACTGCCTTCCCCTGAGAGCCCTTCAGCCTGTGGGCACCTGTCTGCATGGATGGCTGCTAAGCAAAGTGGTCTGCCCAGGGGCCAGCCAAACCTCAGTTCTTCACGCTCCCTTTTAGGAGGTCTCAAGAATATCCTAGTGTAGAATATCAAAATGTGTATCCCTTACCCATTTTGGACCTCGCAATAGGTAACAACAATTATATGTGCAACATGTCTACACAAATAGGTTTGAAGATGCATCAGTTTAGGAATGAGCTGAGGCACTGGTTCTGGGTCTCAAATTTTCTTAGCTTTGCCAAGAAGTAGACTTCACTCAACTTGAACGGGCTGAACGTTTTATGAGTAAACTAAAACCACCCATAGGGTAGTATGTAACATATATGACTCACACAGAGCACACCGCCATTGTTTTAAAAAGATGCAAAGCCCTGATTAGCTAAACAAATACATTTAAACATTTAATACAGAACACAAGTTATTCATTTTCAAAAGATTTGTGCTCACCAGAGGTTTCCCTCTTTTCCCAGCGAGAATTTAAGGCTGCAACCCACTTCCGCCCATCTAGTAGCTGGCTGACCTTCATTCCTCAGGTTAGTTAGCCTCACTAAGCCTCAGTCCACTCATCTGTATAACAGGGGCATATAGTGCCTGCCCTCGGTATCTACCAAACATAAAAACGCTTGCTGAAATCTAAAGTACTCTACAAATGGAAACTCTTCTGTTATGCATAGAACAGAAAGACATCTGCTGTAATGTGGTTTGTTTAAAATTAACCTGATGTGGTCCAGCAATGAGCACAGACGCTGCCATAATGTTAATAATATGATACGCTGAACTGATTAAAATTTATCTATCTAAAATTTAACTATGCTATCCGCCCCCATCTCCTTGGAAGTTAATGAATTAATGAATCTTTAAAGGACAGTCAGGGAGGCCTTAAAAAGAAGATGCCTTTTTGAATAAGGAGAGAAAGTGGTGGATTACAACTTAATGGCTTCAGAATAATGGTAATTTCCCTATTTTCTTCACTTGCCTTAGCTCTAGCTAATGGCTTCATTAACGGCTACACTCCCCCAGCGAATAATAGAGGCCCTTGTCACATCCCATCATAGTCACATTCCAATAAAACCAGTTTAATACAATCCAGCTCCCCTGTCCATGCCAGTCAGCACGAGGAATCGGAATTAGGCGAACAATCCATACACAAACTTGTATGTTAAATTCCTTCTAACAATAAGCACGCAACAGGCTACTGGTAATGAAACGTTAACTGTATTGTGCATCCCATGTTGAATAGATAACTATAGCAACAATCAAAAGCTGTGAGGAGTAAGCTGCTCTTTATTACAAGTTGAGCCACAGTGTCTTTTTATTTCCTTCATTCTAGTTTAATCAAAGTAGCATATTTTCTACAATTGGCACAATCATGTCAAATCTGCAATGTCATATCATAATCGAAAATGTCACCTCATAAAATCAGGCTGTTTGAATGACTGAGTTGTTTCTTTTCAACTACATCTGGTGTAGCTGAAAGATCTTTAGTTTTTAGACATTTATTTTTTCTCCTGTCTTGGCTATGGAGAAGGAAACTAGCAGTGAGAGGGTAGTTCTGCTTTCCTGAAGGACGCTCACGATTTTGACTAATGAAAGGCACCAACGATGCCTGCTTCACAGCCTTATACTGGATGTAACAGGAATCTGGAAGCTTCAGAATTATCCCATTGGATGAGTCTTTGCACATTCTCCTCATGCACAAGCTACTTCCGGAGGTCAGGATGTTTCAGGAGCTACAATTATTCGCTTGGGGCCACTAGGAGCCAGTAAGTGTCCTGAAGTAATAACTAACTGAATGGGAACCTAGTGGCCTGAGACCAAGTGGGAGAACAGCTCCCAAAATCCTTCGTTTACTCCCAGGAGGTGGTGCCTGTTTAGAGGGAAGCTGGGTTGATGGGTTGATGGGAATGACACTGAAGCAGGATCTTTGTTGCGGGAAGTGCAAACTTAAATCTGCGACTATATTGGCTTTTTTGTGTTGTATTTTGTTTCTATTTTTTAAATGCGTTTTAATGGGATTTCATTTTTAGATTCTAAGAAAATTTTTTTAAAAAAAGGTCACTTTTTAGCTGGTCAGCCACAACCTTTGTTCCTGCTGATATTGTTATCTTTCCCCCTCTCTGGCCTCCAGTTCATTTCAGATAACGATTTGTCCCTTTAACTTTAAGAATGCAGAAGGTGTTGTGCATTTGCAGCGCTTCCCCTAATCCCACCTTCTGGCAATGTAAATATAAACCAGCTGGACCTGGTAAGGTTTTAGGTATTTCATTTTAGTTCTCATCTCTTGAAATACTGTTTATATTTAACATTTCTCTTTATTAGCAAATGTAATATAGAAACCCCCTTTGCCATTCTCTCAATAACCCTAGATTAATGAAAGTGCACATATTTTCAGCAGATGCCTTACAGTTATTTCTAATGAAAGCAAGCTGGTGTTTAGGGCTAACAGAAATGACATCTTATATCTAGCAACTCAGATCATGTCTTTCTAAACTGGAGATACAGACATACTCTAACACCAAAACAGGTAGCGTCTGCCCTTAATTCATGGGAAATCTAATGGCACTCCTCTTTGTAATTGTGAGGGTCAAGCTGAACACTACTGATCTGAAAATCCCTGTGTCCAAACTGTAGCCTAAGTAGGGCTTCGTAGGGCTTACTAAATCTAGATTTCAATTATGTGCTTTTGATGATGATGATGAACTGATTAAAAACCCCCATTAAGAATGTTAACAACACTTGAACAAGTAAGACAGGAAAGAGTTACTTCAATGTTATATTTTTTTAAAAAAAGATAATTCAATCTTAGAGAATGTTGGATGGGAAAAAGGGAAAGGGAGAGGACGACAGAGACGACAGAAGAGACAAAAGACAGCGAAATGAGGAGGTAGAGTGTTGTGGATCTATGTTGCTTCCAGTTCTTGTTGATTCTCATAAAAATAATAAGCAGGTACCATGTACTGAACACTTGATCTATGTCAAACATTATTATTTGCCTGTGTAATGAGTATCATTCTCCTCATTGTACAGATGAGGAAACTGAGAGGCACTATGACCTAAGGAAAATAGCATGGCTTAGAAATCTAACACAACCAGCTTCCAATCACAATTCAAGTCTCTTCTTTAGCTGTGCGATACTAAACAAGTTAGTAAACTTCTCTAATGTCATCCATAAAATGGGAGGGTAATTCCTACCCTCTGGATGATTAAGAGAGTTACAAGATAAAAAAAGATATTAAGGACCAGGTACACAATACGTGCTTAATGAATTAGATTATGCTGTCTTCCTATAACTCTCATAGGACGTACTACATTTAAAGGCTGCCCAAAGTGTAAGAAAAATTACAACTCTATAACCCATCACTTGCTTATTGAAAAAATTTTTTTAATTTCTGGTTAGCAGAGCCTGTCTGCTTATCTGTATCAAGCCATAAATACTCTGCTCAGCAGAGGACAAGTCAAAGAAAGATCAGCAAGGAACATGACTGACAGTAAGGTAGACACTTTAAATATCAAATTAATATCTTCAGAGTGCATACTATTAGGTGGCTATTAAAAGAAACAGTGTAGTATAAAAGAGAAGTCACAGGGCTTCAAAGTCAGCCACACCTAGGTTCAGATTTGGAATCTGTAATTTACTTAGCTATATGACTCGAGTAATCTCTCTTGAGCCCTCAGTTTTCTCATCTGTAAAATGGGGATTGTCTTCACTTGAATAAGGTTATTGGAATGACTAAATAAGATAAAACATGCAAAACACTCAACACAAGACCTTGCACATAGTAAGGATTTAGGAAATAGTAGCTATTTGTGATCAAAGGCTTATTTTCTTTTTAAATATTGTTTTGGATAAATCAAAATTTTCAGGCAAATATATCAATAGGCTTTGCTTAAACTTTCAGGGTAAATTTAGTCATTGCTTTGCCAGATATTCTGAGGCATAGTCTGTATTTCCACAAAATTCCTGGATGATTTCTGCGTACATTAACGTTTTGAAAGCATTAACCTCATACGTTGCCCTTCAACCTCATACTTCAAGTGCAGTCCAGGGACCAGCAGCATGGCCTTCACCTAGAAACTTGTCAGAAAGGCAGCTTCTCAAGTCCCACCCCAGACACACTGAAGTAGAGACTCTGGGGTGAGGTCCAGCAGTCTGCATGCTTCTAACAGTCCAGTGACTCCAATGCTCACCTATACCTGAGAACAACGGTATTAGGCACAATGCCTTATACGCAGGGAAACATTTAATACATGTCCCCATAATTTTGCTTAATGCCTTGATAAACAGTTACAAGATTACAAACAGTAGATTTTCTTGGATTCAGTCAAATACCCGTCAGTGTTTCTGAATAAGAGGTTTTGCTACTAGGGAGGAGATTGGTCTAATGGCACTGAAGTCTGCCCTTGATGGGAGGGGAAGGACGGCCCACGTCTGAGTCTATTTCTTAGCTTGCTTCATTACAAAGCACCTACACCTCCGCACATCCTGTGTGACACAAGGACACAGCTATCAGGGTTTGGCTCACAGAAAATGCCTCATTTCCCTACCATTAGATGGGAGAATTGTTTAATCTTGATGCGAATGATGGGGCCATTTCTGCTTCTCCCTAAGCCACTGGCTTTTACCCTCTGCTATCAGCGCTTCATTTCAGGAGAGACAGAACAAAGGGGCAGCATCATTATCCTGACCTCCCAAAACGAAGCAGCTCTATCTGAAGCCATGAGCTAAGCAGCAGGGAGGAAAAGCAACACATGTAGCCAGGGGATTGACAGTGAATGGATCTCAGTAAAAGGTCCTGGAAATAAACAAAAACATACACTGCAAACTATTTTCCCTAGAGCGCAATGGCAGGATCCAGGAGGCTCCAGTTACATACGCATTAGCTAGAAAGGAAAAAAAAAATTTTTTAAATCAAAATTTAGAAATAAGTTTATCCTCCTTTCCTTTCCATTCCCACAGCTTTCATCACGGAGCAGCCACTCTCATCAACTTATAACTGGACCATGTAAATCATCTTGGCAAAACTCATCTTTGAATTCAGGGTAACCTCGTGCCCAGCACGTAGAAGGTGTTCAGTAAATATACCTATTCATACGTGCGTCTCTCCTGAGCAACACCTTCCACCAACTCTTTCCCCCACCTCCATGACAATGGGATTTGTTGTATCCATCTCTGTCTGTCTAAAACATCTCAACATCTAGCCAGTCTGTAGCTTTTCCAAACCCTTTGTCTGCTCCTGGAGAGGATCCCCAAAGGCATCAGGGAAATATTTTTAAGTAACAAAGACACACATGCATTTTGCTATTTAAATGGCACCAAACATAGAATTCCTGAAGTTCAAGTCATCTCTGAATAGGCACCTTAGCATGCATTAGCTGCCCAAACTTGCCTTTTCTGAGCAAAGCTTAGAATTTAATTAAAATTTTCTTTAATTAAAATGCAAATATTCTAAGACTTTAACAATAAATTGTTTACACCAGACTGAGTAACAGCCCTCAATGGCTTTGGGGGAAAAATAGTTTCAATTGCAAGCTATAGATTCAGATTTCACTGTTCACTGAGATGGGAAAGATCTTCTAAAAAATCTTTTGGCTTATTAATCTGTTTTAAACAAAAATGCGGATATCACAATGGGTGTCTAGGAATCACATACAGAGACCAAAATTCCCAAAGTTCACCGCTGCTAGTTAAATAATTAAGCCACTTCAATGTCTGCTCTATGGGTTTTGAAATAACCTTACTGGACTTTTGATAGCAACATAAAACTAAAAACCAAAGCTTGATAATAGTTAATGTTTTCTATGAAGATATTTATCATTCTCTTTATTAAAGTTTCAATACAGGTAGTTAACAGTTATCTCAATTTGGGATAAAATGATTACTAGATATCTGCATAGGTTTCTTCACAAAGAAGTACTTAAAGAAGCTATAATGAGTTTCTATCTCTATTAGCTTCATAGAAAGTTTGGGCCTCTATATCACAGTCAATTCGATGGGGCAGCCATCAATGGCTTGTCAGTGATGCTGAGGGCACTGTGCTGAGAATTGCGGCGAGGGACACTGAATCCATTCGGGCACCCCCAGCCCTCCAGACTTCCCAATCTTGCAGGACCAAGAGCTAGACACAAGAAGACTGCCTGCTGATGGAAGGCAGATAGTGTTGAGTCTGGGGAAGATGAATAAGGTGGTATGGTTTAGGGTCTACATGGGTGGCCAAATTCTTAAAGGAAAAAACGTGGGAATGGGAATGAGGGGGGCACCCTAGGCAGAAGGAACTGCTTGAAGCAGAAGCCTGGCAATTATTCAGCACCCTGGCTGCACATCAGCATTGCCTAGGGGAGCTTTTTACAACATGCCAATGCTGAGTCATACCATCATAAAATCTGATGCCACCGGCTACAATGAAGCCAGAGCAGAGAACCACAGTGAGAGTTAGGGAGCTGCAGAGCAGGGTAGTGAATGGGGTGCGTAACTAAGGCTACAGCCATGGGGAAAGTGAGCGGGCCCACCAATCTTCTATACACTACACATTTGGGAAGTAAGAATTAACAAATGTTAATAAAAATAAATAAAGGGAAGTAATAAAAAAAATTTCTTGTTACAATGGCTGGCACAGGGCCTAAATGCCGCCTCGAGTAGAGACTCCAGAAATGGGTACATTTAGGAAACTCTGCCTTTCTGGAAGACTTTCTGTCCCTGACAGGAGGTGAGGTGGAGGTACTGGTAGGAGGTATAGATGTGTGAGTAGGGTGGGCAGATTTAGCCAATTAAAACACAGGATACCCAGTTAAATTTGAATTTCAGATACATAGTGAATGATTAGCTAATATAAGTATGCCTCATGCAATATTTGGGCCATACTAATACTCAAAAAAAAAAAAAATGTTGCGTAAAGAATGAAAAGAATAAAGGTAGATCGCATTAAAGAGGGCTTCTAAATGCCAGCCTCAAGAGTTTTGGATTAATAATCATAATAATCAATCATGATAACAACAACCACAGTGATGGTGGAAGCAGCTATCACATTGACAGACTCTTATGGGCCAAGTTCTTGTGTAAATTGCCTCACAATCAAGTACCCTATGACTTAGGTGCTATGATTATCTCCATTTTCCAAATGATGAAATTGAGGCATGGAGAATTTAAGTAATTTTTCTCAGGCCATATGATGAGTAAGAGGAAGAGTTAGCATTCAAATCCATGTCTCTTTGACCACAAAGCCACACCTTTTATCGTTTCCTTATACAACAGCTCAGGGTGTCATTTAAGGAGTCATCCTATTCTATTGAGCAAGCAGGTAACAAGATTGGATACGTGATTTAGAAATGAAACAAAACTACACGGACAAATGTGGCATACTCATGAAAATTCAATAAAGTGTTGAGGATCAAAACTTCCAGTAGGAGGATAATGAATACAAAAAGAAATAAAGCTTAGTCAGACATCTTCTATTACCAGCAAAATAAGAACAGAGGTTTTTTTTACTTTCTGTCATCATTAATATAATATATCCCGGTAGTAACATCTAACCTTTATTAAGTCCCTTTTTGGGCCAGACATTACTTTGTTTAACCATTACAACAACCTTATGAGGTAGATACCGTTATTTTCATGATTTCACACTTGTGGAAATTGAGACCTACAAAACTACATGATATGTCCATGGTTGCACAGCTCAACATGGGTAGTTCTGGAATTCAGATACAGACTATGCAGTGCCACGGTCTAAGCCAAAATCGACATATGATGCCAGCTTTTAAGTGCCTTGCCCTATTAACTAAGCCATAATTCTTGTCATGTATACATCCTTTCCATATTTCCAAAGAACCTTCATATTTGCATATCATTTGATCTTCATGGTGGCCACAGATGAGGACACCCAGGCACAGAGTTTGACAACTTGCCTAGAGCCATGAGGCTGGTCCTAGGCAGGGGTGGTCAGACAAGTGGCTAAGTGCTGGCCCGCTGTTGTACCCAATCATCCTATCTGATAAAAGCAGCAAGGCTTTCACTCACATCTCTACACACAGCTTCCATTCTTTTGTTGTAGGTAGAATTCTGTTTGAATCATTTGGTTCTAAGTGACCTAGTGAGTTAGTGTGAATTCAATTTTCCAAGCACAGACCTTGCTTTAAAACTCCATTTTTCCTCCCTGGATTTGCCAGGGAAATGGAATGTCTGGCAAAAGTGGCAATGGGGGAATTACAACGAAGCATGGTTTTTAAAAGAAAACCAGAGGACTTAGTGAGCTGTATTTGAAATACAGTCTGTTAGGAGATTTAACATTTATTATTCAGATATTAAGTAATAAACATGGAATTTAATGATTCACTCTTCAAAATTTTCAGAATGCTGATATATTTTAAGCCAAAGCAAATGAAAATCGGGTTGGAGACTATGAAAGACAAATTTATGAAACCAGTAAAACTAATCAATTTCTAGATTTGCCTTACTAAAGTTCTTATTAGAATGATGGCATAAATATGACCCTAGCAGAAATTTCATAACATATTCTGTTTATTTTGGTTCAATTTTCCTGAAGATCACTTGTCATGAATCCAGATTCCCCAAATCCACCACTGATTAGAGAAACTAACATAAAATAAATGAACAAAGACTGACACAATCTACTAATCACCTGGATACCACGTTTCAACATTAAACCCATTACTGCACTTGTGAATCATAATTTATGCACTCTTTAACACAACAATTTTTGGTGAAAGAAAGATTTGTTTTCCTTTCATAATTATTGCATCAATGTGCTTAACCCTTACCTTTGCGAAACCCATCCCGAATCCCAGAGACAGAAGATAGTTGACCTCGAGTTCCATTCAGTGGTAATAGAGCATGACTGCAGATTCCTGGTTTCCATGGAAATGGGTTGAAATGATCACTCCCAGAATTAGTCTTCGATGAAACATCACTAAAAATTGACTAAGTTGCTCCCAAGATGCTAACACTTCATAACTTAGCTAATGTGTGATAAAGTATGGAGATGTTGTTTGACCCACTGTTGAATACAAACACACACACACACACACGCATACCCCATATCCAGGCTCACTATTTGGTTAGAATATTTGTGTATGTGTAAATAATTTGGACAGAACCATGTGTGCCATAGCAAAAGGATACACAATTAGTTTGAACAAATCAGGGGCTGAATTCCTTATCCATATACTGTGGAGGCAGCTAATTATAATTACTTCCCAATATCCTGCTTAAAAGACTGAATGTGATGCCTTGACTTTTTGCTAAATTTTACTTCTTTCAATTGTTCCTTAACTACATCTCTCCAAGTGATTTTCTTTATCTTATTTGTCCGTTTTCATCTTCCTAAAATAACTTTCTTAAAGAATGCCTGTTTTCATGGAAACTCTCTTTTTCTGAACGAACTGTCATAAAGCCATTCCTTGACCATTCTTCCTGTGTTTGTGTGTTTTGGTCGTGGTGCACGTGGTTAAATAAATCTCAGTGAAATACACGATAGTGTCATCTACAACCAATTACCATCAGCAATTGCTTTGTAAACACTCAACAATAAAACAATTTGTTTCAGTGAACAGTGTCTGTGTCAGTCCAACATTAAGTTAAAAAATGGCATGGAATCCACCTCAACTACAGTACTACTTAATTGCTACTCAATTTGCATAATTTATACAAATTAATGTAGACTCAATAATTAGCATTTTCATATGGTTTATTGGAATCTAAAAGGCATAACAGTATGGTCTGTTAGCAATCTGAACATGTTTAAACAGTATGTTTTGTGAGTCACTGGCATCTTAAGTTAGCTTTGCACAAAATGGGAATCAAGAAAACATACAAATGTCAATCGGTATGTTCTGCCTTTGCTGTGTTACTAAATCTAGATTTCAGTGATGTACTTTTGGTGATGATGATGAACTGATTAAAAACCCCCCCATTAAAGAATGTTAATAACACTTGAACAAATACGACAGGAAGGAGCTAGTTCAATGTTTTGGGTGTTTTTTTTTTAATAGAATTCATAATCTCCTATCAATACTTATTCTTCTCACATATATACGCATTCTAAAATAAATAAATACATAAAAATAAAAGCTGAGGAAATCCAGCTGACTTGTGTAGCTGTTAACACAGTCAAATATCTGATTCCTGGTAATAAAAATATAAATATTTCCAACTTAATATGTAGACAGACAGATGCTGTATACATTTACAAACATAAATTCAATATTTGGAAACACGTTAACCCCTTAACCACCTTCCAGATTTGTATACTATTTAACAGTCTACAAATGTTTTCACCTACACTACACCCCAAGGCCTCACAACAACCCCATTACACAGATGAAGACATTGAGGCTCAGAGAGGTCCCATGCTCCTCCTTCTACTTCATGCATTACCTGTAATAAATAATCATGCATAAATGAATACAAATTTGCATTCCTTTTTGCTCCAGTGGAACTCAGGGTAACTTTCCTGAAGATGAAATCTCATGTTCCATAATGCTGAATGTTTTCCTACTGTATCTTCTATGAAATGATGATTTAAAAAGCCACATTTTTCCAACCTGCTCTTTACCTTGTACCTAAAATAAATATTCAGAATTCTGGAACATGAGATTTCATTTTATTTGGATCAGTACTAAATTTTATTGCCTTCTTTCGTGAAGCAAATATTCAGTCCTCCTTGCAAATACAGTGCATTGTGAAGACTATGTCAGACAGGGGATAGGGAAAGACTTGTGTTTGTCTCTACCTCATCACCCCAAGTTGCCTTTGAATGTTATGTTCATACTTTACTATATACTTTTTGCTTTAATCTTTCTGAAATACTTTTAATAAAGAAAGTCCATTTTAATAAACAGAACTTCTATTTTTCTTAATGAACAATTCACTATCTGTATGCCTAAAAAAAAAAAGAGAGAGAGAGAGAGAAAGCCAGGGCAAAGCTAATGTCTGTTTTCCATTTTTTCCTCATCACTGGTCCCACAGCACTCAGCTGAGCACCTGGCAGAGCCACCTAGACATGTGCTAAATGTAAATGACTGAACAGACAAAAACAGGATGTCTTAAGCTTTAAATTCTCTCTCAAGAATAGTCAGGTACCATACCTATAAGATCTACTTGTTGTAGTCCATCTTATTTTATATAATTTCCAATATTCTCATTTCCTAAGTATAACACTAATTTTTTTCCTAAATTCCAAGCTTCCCAATCTTAAAAATTTTGAGACTGAAACATATTATGTTAGTCGTCAGCACCTGCTGGTCATGTGGGGAATTGCAGCTTAACTATATAAGACATTGCAAGCAGGAGGAAAAAAGGAGCAAATTTACAAGAATTGCCACCAGACTTAGGAAATCTCAATGCATAGAATTAATTCATATGAAAAGAGGAAGGCATGGGATGGGAATGAAATACTGAAGTTATGAACAGACTGCAAAAATTACCCCAAAGCAACACTTGCCAAGTCACCTAACTTGGAAAATGTTTTTATTCAACCAAATGGAAGATTCCTGGGCATTTTCATGATGTAATAACAATTTTAAATAGTAGTCATTCTGATATTTTTTGAGCACTTATGTGCCAAGCATAATATTATATAATATTAACAATAGCTACCATATATTGAGCAACTGCTCTTCAATGGAAAAGGCTGGCAAATCTGTCCACAGAGGACCTGAGAATGACAATAATGATAACAGTAGCTAACATTTCTTGAGTGCTCAATATGAGTCAGACACCATCCTGGATACATGATACACATGAAGTCATCTAATGTTCCTGACTGCCCCACCAAGTAGGCACAGGTATCACATGCCAGGCACTCTTCTCAGCCCCTTCACATGTTAACCTGTCTGATAAGCACAACCACCCTTTTTTACTGATAAGGAAACTAGGGCACCAAGAGAGGAAGTGACTTGCCCAAAATCACAGGACGACATGGTTAAGCTAACATTCAAATGGGCAACAGTGTGCCTCCAGAAACTGCTGACTACCCACTTGCTGCTTCCTCATCAACTCAGCCATTCCAACAGAGTCACTTATGTCACTTCATTCCCAACAATAGAGGAAAAACATTTCCAATTTTGTCTTAATAATCGTTACAACCATCCGGTAATACTTATTAAAATATGGCTGGGTTTTCAAGAAGCCTCATTCTTTGGTTTGGTAAGTTGGTCATGAGGGTGCTAGAAACTTCAAAATGGGTTGCCATGTGGTGGGAGTATTCCTACCCTCAGAATAATTTATTTATTCCTTGAACCTCATTGGAGAATCTGTGCATATGAAAAGGTTGTTGATAAAATATCATTTTGTGTCAGAGACAATGGGACAAACATGCATCCAATTTACCACCTTCTCAAGCTTAATTTTGATGTGTTAACAACCATCAGCTAAACAAACAAATGATTAGCTCGAGGACAGAAATATCAACACAAGCACAATCTACTCATTTACTGATTAGCCAGTTGCTGTAGCTGTGTTTACCTATACTTTGTTTTTATATATAAAAGCCCCATTTCATAGGAACAAAAAAGGTGCCGGATAGAAGCTCTCAGTGTTCCTTGAATGATAACACACTGCCTCATGTCATCATGGGTGAAGACAAGTTCCAATGGAATGGGAAGGGACATGGAATCATGCATGACAGTCCACTCCCTCAGCCTACCAAAGCCAGCACTGGGCTACCACAGATTTTCTCGCGAATTAAGAAGGCAGACAAAATGTCCTGGACATCACACTGGTGTGCAAATTCATAAGAATTGCCATCAGACTTAGAAATCTCAATGCATAGAATTAATTCAGAATTAACATTAGCACTCTTGGAGTAGAAAACAGATGGACTTATTTTTAATGGTGTGTGTGTAAATCTTTATGATTGGTGATATTTCAGATCTGGAATCCGGGACAAAATTTGTATCAATATAATCTTAAGATTATCAACTTTACGAGCACAGCAGGAAAATGGAAGATGTTCCTAAAGGAAGGTCTTTAAAATAACTAATCAGCATGACTCATATTTTTTACTTTAATGATCTCAAAGATATTTGTATGACTGTGCTCAGATAACTACAGAAAAGCCCTTTATTTAAAAAACAATAGGGACCACTTGTACTCAACATGCTGAAGTTGAAGCAAATTCCATACCCAGATGTGTAATTTTCTGAATGAAAATAACATTCATATGGCCTTTTGAATACATTGGTTTAAGTGAGTTGAGGACGGATGGTTTCTTTTAGAAATATTTATTATTTTAAAGTATTATAGTGCTTAGGAAAAAAATTAATGAACTGAAATGAATCCAAAATGTGAACTGGAATGAATCCAAAATGTAATTGGGAAGGCACTTCCCTCCCTAGTTCCAGAAGCTTTCCTGAGCCGGATGATTGCCATAACATCATGCCTAGCCCCAATTTCCATTCTGCGTTTCAAGAGATCATGTGACCACGAGTTTGTCAAAGGTCTAAGGCTGAACACCAGGAACACCATGAGAATTTCTATAACATATATGTGCACTTCGCACCTAAAGACATATGAACATAGAAAATATTTCCTTTAACAAGGGTAGGAAATGATGATTGATTTTACAAAAGAATTTATCTCAGTTTCCCTTTAAATGAGAAGCTCACCTCAATAAGTTAAAATAGTATATAATTTAATATGTGCTAAAGTGTTACCAAAGTAGAAAAGAATCTATACGGTGAGGTATACCTGCAAGGGGAAATCAAATACCAAGTTCACAAATTAACAAATCCCTCAAGTTTTTATTGGCTCTCTTGTTCTTTCTTTTCCAGAGGTAAATTTAAAAAGTAAAGTGAATTACAGTAGTCTTTGCTCTTCTCCTAGCACAGATTGTTACTTGCCTTAGGCTACTTTGAGCATATCAGAAAAAGTTGAAATCTGCAATTACAGGACACTACCTATGGTTAGCAGCAGCATCACTTTATTGGGTCAGATAAAGACAAATGGTCATTGGAGAGCTAGTAGAAAGAGCCAAGAGAAAGGATAATCTGTTCATTGTCCTTCAGATGATTTTCTGCTGTCAGGAGGAGAATGAAATCAACAGGAGAAATGGGATAGAGAGGTACAGAGGCGGGCTCATCTGAGCCAGTACTAGACTTAGGGCAAGCAAACAAGATGGCTTCAGGTGACTTAGAAGGGACCCAATTACTGATCCAGGAAATGACAACGGTCAATGCATACAATGAGGATGAGGTGGCAGGGGGACACTTCTCATTTGTTTTTTGAAACATTTTGAAAAAAATTGAGACTTCCAGAAAAGCTGCAAGAATATTAAAACAAGAGCCTATATATCTTTCACGTAGTGTTAAGTTGCAGTCATGATAGCCCTCTACCTGTAAACCCAACGTTGTATATGGCCTGAAAAAAAAGAACACTCTCCTACATAACCACAATATGATTATCAAAATCAGGAAATTGATGTTGATATTCTTCCGTTATCTAATCTAAAAACGTTATTTAGATTTTCCCAACAGTCTCAATAATATACGTTACAGAAAAAAAGAAAGAAAAGGTTCAAGATCCCATCTAGACTCATGCCTTGCATTTAGTGGTCATGTTTCTTTAGTCTCCTTTACCCTGGAGCAGTTCTCCAGTTCTATTTTTCACTATCTTGAATTTTTTTTTTAAGAAAAAAGGGCACTTATTTTGTAGAATGTTCCTAAATTTGGGTTTATTGTCTGATGTTTCTCACAGTTAAATCCAGGTTATGCACTATTGGCAGAAATACCACAGAAGTCATCTTGCGTTCCTCTCAGTGCAATTCATCAGGAGGCACAGGAGGTCTTCACGTCTCCTTCCTGATGACGTTCACTTTGATCAGTTGGTTAAGGTAGTGTCTGCCAGGTTTCTCCACTGCCAATTTGCTATTTCTTCCCCTTGCAATTAATAAATATTTTGCAGGAAAATAGTTAGAAATTATGTAAATATTTCATTACTCCTCAAACTTTTACCCACCTTTTACAATCCATTGATGACTCTTACCTGATCTGATTTTGCACAGTGGTAGGGGTTAGCACATTTGGATGGAGCAAATGACTAAGTATATTGTGCATCATGTAAGCCGAATTTCTCAATTTTAGAGAAGGGAGTTACCAGTAAAAAAAGGGGAAAGACTGGAATGTGGTGTTTGATTGGAATTGGTGAGATCATTATAACCTCATGATATTTTAATATACTGTATATACAGATGAACAGATATAGAAATAGATTTGTGTTCATGTATGTGTATGGTGCATGTACATGTATATATTTTCTAGCTCTATTTGTTGAGATGGCCTAAAAATAATGGCACTCTGGTAGTAAAAGTATACCTATCCCCCCACATCTTGTTCTATAAGTACCATTTTCCAATAAGGAAATTAGGCTCCCAAGAGAAATGATTCCCGGGCTGAAGTAGAGAAAATACCAGATGAACCTGAAGTATTTTGTTCCAGAAATTAAGGAAGTGATTAAAAATCAAAAGGACACAGAAGCCAGCTTGAAATGGCTCCCACTGGTCAAGTCTGGGAAAATTTGTGCATCAAAAAAATAACAAGGTTGTATTGTATCATGGTTTTGCAAGATATTACCATTGTGGAAAACTGGATAAAAGTTCACAGGACTTCTGCATATTCTTTCTTGCAAGTGTGTATGAATCTGAAATTATCTCAAAATTTAGCAATAAATAACTAAATGATTATAGTAATGGATTACAACTCTTTAAATAAAATAAGAATCCACTGACTATGTGAATTAACAAAGGTAAAGTTCTTTCTTATAGTTGAGTGCCAATTTTTTGGCCCACATTTCCTATTCCATTTCTGCCAACTGATCTTCTTGTTCATTGAAGAGCACTTTATTGAGTCAAAACGATTATACTATGATTTCTCTCAGAAACAGGTGTTTTCAACAAACCTAAGAATGTATCTCTCTGAGCTGTGACTGGGGTGCCTTGGCTACTCAGACTGGTGGAAGTCCTGAAGTTGATAAAGTCTGGTACCCTGTGGAGGTTCTAAGCACAAACAGCAGTCAGAACTTCCAAGATTTCCTGTATGTTATCTCAGCCCACTGACACTGGGTCCCTACTATGGGATACACTATATATACGTGAAATCAAATGCTGTTTTCCAGCTCCAAAATAGATAATGTTCAGAATGTTCCTCCTGTCTTTCTCTGTGAATTTCACAATTGTTTTTTCTAACATTTTGAATCCTTACAATTAATGGCTCAAGTGTGATTCCTTTTAATAATACCATAAAATTTATTAAGTGTTAAATTAACATATTTAATATTCATCTATTTATAGCTTTATCTATAGATAGATAGTGTTGAAATCTATATCCCAAAACCTAATGTGTATTTATGAAGTCTTCTATTCTGGTTAAACAAAAACTATTTATAAGTAATACAGATAAGCTAAATGATAAGATCTGACTAATGTCACCATTACGTATTGAGAATCAGCCCATTCACTGGGCGGAGATTATCATCTACATACTTACAGACTGGTAATTTAGTGATAAATGTTACAATTTTGTTTGTTCTTATAAGGTTTAACATCAGTCAGACCTTTTTGATTAAAGTCAATATTTGCTATATAATATTGACATTGGCTGGAGTTTAGACTTTAAATGTTATGTCAAAGCTTTCTTAATATCTTATGCTTAGTTACAGAAAAGAAGGAAAGTTATTACATATTCAGCAAACTGGTGGCTCTAGCACCTATCTCTCTCTCTCTCTCTCTCTCTCTCTCTCTCTCTCTCTCCTGCACATGCACACACACATGCACTCGTAAGTTAAATTTTGAACATACTTCCTTTTATACGATTAGCAGGGTCAATATAGCAGGAAAATAGTACCAGAATTATTTTTTTTCCTAATAGAATTCTGACATCTCTGTTTTTCATTTTTAACAAACTACAATTACGACTGCAGTTGAAGCTTTTTGTACAGTTCATTTACATTCCAAAAATATTAGAAAATTCAACTGACCTAATTTCACAAAACTTGTTCTTTTAGAACACTTAGAAGGGAGAGGTGGCCACAACAGCTGTCAACAAAGAAGACTGAGCACTTTATAAGTCATGACTCCAAATGGTGATGTGGCAGTTACAGCCCTCGGTAAAGGAAGGTAAGCTCAGTGTCTCAAGACACACATGCCGCCTGCTGCCTGCTCTCTGGAAGGTGGGGCATTGGTAGCTCAGATACAAAACGTATGGAGAAGTGCTCTTTACACCTGGCTTCTGAAACACACATAATGTCATCCATTCAAATGTCTCTACATTCCCTTTAGGATGGGAATATTCTGAGAAATTCTACACGTCTAAATGTTAATGGATCCAGAGATTCTTGTTGGCTCCTCTGTTTCTGAGTTTATGAAAGTGTTTTAAATTGGGGAGGGGGCTTGTAAGAGGAAAACAACTCAGCTCTACAGCCAAATTAACGAGTGAGACTGGTACTTTAAAAATAATTTCCTTTGGGAATTCCATATGGTGCATTTGAAAAGGCAAATTTTAATGCTAAGTTCCTGTGGAAGTACTTATCTGAAAGACAATGAAAAAATAAGAAGTAAACTGAACCGCTAGCCTACAAAAATAGAATATTTTCTGGAAAGTATTAAGTCATACAAATCCTTCTGGAACATTATTTAGAATGGGCAAATTAAAAATGGAAAAGCAATAAATAAATTATCTCCTTTTCTCTATAGGGGCATATATTTACTTTGACCCTCCTCATGCACATTAAAAGACTAGGTTATAACCTGAAGGGGGATACAGTTTTCAAACCACACACACACACATACACACACACACACACACACACACACAAAGACAGAGAGAGAGAGAGAGAGAACAGACTTCAACCAAAGCTGTACATCAGTACTGGAGTGCTAACAGTAAGTTTAAGTGGCAAGACGCAGAGTTTCTTCTGTGGTATCCCAGGCTTTGAATGAGAATGATACTGTCTGACATCTAACAGCCACTTTGAAAATACAAGGGTGGAGTGGGTGCCTTTACAAGTCAAAACACAGAATTCTCTCTTCGACCATTCTCCTCATCCCTGCCTACATGATTACCCTAAGGAGTATGTCATTCCTTTCTCAATCTGGAGGAACTGGATCCAAGGATTTTCTGGAGCAGTGACAGTGTTGAAATATCTGCTACAAACTACATGAGAGAGAAAAGAAAAGCAGTTACAATTCCCTTTTAACCTTGCACAATTTTAAAACTGTCAAGGACTAAAGGTTAATATTTGAAAATTATTTTATGAACAGGCATTCTAAATCAAACAAAGCAGGCTTTGTCTTTCATCCTAATTTCCAGACACTTCTTATAAACGGTTACTAACATCTCTATCTGTGCTGCAAGAGAGCTATTTTCACTTGAACAACACGGTATATAATTGAAGTCAGAGTTGTAAATTACTCGGCCATCTGTCCTTAAGCTGTCACAAATCATACATGAAAGAGCATATGTATAATGAAAATAGATTAACAAACTTTTTAGAGTTTACATGCTTCTGAGTTAATTAATCCTCTGTCCCACACATTTCCAAGATTCTTCAACAATATGTTTGATGAATCTGTTTAATTACATGAATGGGGTATGTGTGCATGTATATGTTTTATAATGTCATTATTACAAATTCAAAAGAAATCACGCAATTGATTTAACATTTTCACTTAAAAATGAAAATAAATAAATTTAATCATACACAGGACCTGGATCTATTGGCCTTATTCTGCTCATTTTGTTATTAATGTTGAAAATTGATATTAACACTGGCAGCTACCATAAATATCTCACTTTCCTCTTAATAAAGATGATATATATGCATACATATCATCCCTGCCTTTCACGAAGATGGTACAGACAGCAAGTGTTTTAGTCACTCGAGTTGAATTCCAGTTTTAAGGATGTATTCTCAATACTATCACCAATGTAAGATTTGACCTCAGGAAATCTGCATAATTTCCTTGCCTCAGTTTTGGCTTTTATTAGTGTTTGCATGCCCACGTGTGTGATCATGTAGAACAGACCTTTATACTAAGTTATTGGAATAGAGAAGGCCTTAGTTGCAAGAAACAAAATTGTAAATATGACAATATCGACAAGATGGGAATATGTATTTTTACCCCCCTTTTTTCTTTTTTTTTTTTTTGGAGACAGAGTCTTGTTTTGTCACCAGGCGCCAGGCTGGAGTGCAGTGGCGCAATCTCGGCTCACTGCAACCTCCACCTCCTGGGTTCAAGCAATTCTCCTGCCTCAGCCTCCCAAGTAGCTGGGACTACAGGCGCGTGCCACCAGGCCCAGCTAATTTTTGTATTTTTTAGTAGAGACGGGGTTTCACCATGTCGGCCAGGATGGTGTCGATCTCTTGACCTCATGATCCGCCCGCCTCGGCCTCCCGAAGTGCTGGGATTACAGGCGTGAGCCACTGCGCCCGGCCAGGAATATATTAATAAAGTAGCTTTTTTTTCAAAATTGGAACAGGGTTTTGTGATACCACTCTTGCCTAGCCAAAGTCAATTTAAACACACATCAATCATGAGTAATTATTGTGCAACTGTACAATGGTATGAGCACCTGTACCAGGAACTGTATGCTAAAAGTCTTCGCAAAGATCTGATGTGCATTTAAAATTTAATCCCACTCAACCTAGATCTACAGCAGTAAAATAGTGAACAGAAAACTTAAAAGGTCCCCCACAGCACATTCCCCAAGCAAGAGAGACCGAAGTTTTCCCTCAAAGCCTTTTCCCCTATTGCTTTGTAGATACAATGTATTCCTGTTTCCGTAATCAATTACATGCCCAGAAAGTCCACTCTCACCTCTTAATACAAAATGTTCCCGAAAATACACATATAATGGGAAACTGTCCCTATCACCAGATGCACTGGAGACAAGAGTTGATCATTCTGCCCCATGCAAATGCATGCACAAGCCCCTCTCAACTGCCTCTGGGACAGCCCACATAGTTAAATATAGCAAGCTGTGCACCTGCAATCCTTGGAGAAGAAGTGAAGACTTTAGGTCCAGAAGGGGCAACCCATGTTTCCTCTTGTCACCAGGACAGGTGGCAAGCAAGTACAGCCATGATTTGACTATTTCACATCAGAACTTTTTCAGGGCACACTTAGAAAAAGAACAACAAAGGAGATTGTGAGAGCATTCTTGTGTAGCCATCAGCACAAAGGGGAAATGTTTTGCTCACTGGCAATATGGTGACAAATGCTTGTACTGTGGCAGAAGTTTCATTTGAAGTTCTCTGCCCCTGTCGATTGCCCTAATCTTGCAACAGTATGAGCTCCACAGAAAGTTGATGTAACTGAGGAGAAAGGAGCAGTGCTTGTGTACAGCAAAAGGGCTGTTTCATGGATGCAATGTCCTTTCAACCTCAGTGCAAGAGTCTCAGATGCAATACGTTTGACTTATGTCTTCCTTTTTTACACATTATCCACATAATCGCATGCTACAAAAATAAAGAGTTTATGATCAGATTGATCTTATCTGAATATTCATAGGTAATTCCATGTAGCCTCAACTGAGAAGCTAGGGGGTCATTTTGTCCCCTGACTTTCACATCAGGACAAATCTGATGACTGGCATTTTATTGACATATAGAAATCCTTGGAGATATCCATAAATAAACTGTGCCATGCAATTTGTTTCTAATACCTTCTTAAGGTTTATGAGATAGAGGGGGAGTATATCCTGATAACCAAAACTACCTCCTATGAAATGTACGGCAGTGTTGGTTACCACCAAAGGTAGACATATTATTTTTCAGGGTAACTTTTTGCAAGATCAAGACAAAAGTGTGTGTGTGTGTGTGTGTGTGTGTGTGTGTGTGTGTGTGTGTGTGTGTTTTCAGGTATCTGTGGAACCTGAATGTGGTACATTCAGGTTGGAAGTTATACCTGAATGTACCATGAATTTGAATAATTACTAGAGGCTGTATTGGGTTTGTAATTGGCCAGTCCTCTGTGTTGTCACAGGGTGCAAGAATGGTGAGAGTGACATTATCTGAGGCTCCACGCAAATGATACCTGGTGACCCACTGACACACTGATATGACTGCAACCCTGAAAGCCTGCTTCCCCTCAAGCTAAACCCCTGTGAGAAGGAAGCAGACTTAAGGTAGCTTCTTTCCAAGTTCAGTTTCAGTGCATAGGAGGCCATGCACTGATAAATAGCTGTCCTGGCCTTGGCAATGTTTGCTGTGTTTATGCTCCACTAACCTGTTTGACTTCCATACAAAGACTTCTTCTCAGAGGCACTGTTTGGGTCATTATAGAATGGGGCTGTTAGAGGGTATTGTAATTGTAACCATAAACAAATTACTTTACAAAAAAGGCTAGGGCCACCAGCCACAATGAAAGAGATTGATCAAAACTGTTTCTGATTATTGTATATCAGATTTCTTAATGTTTTTTCAAAAAGGAACTGTGGGTATAGCAAGTAAAATTATTAACAGCTCTAATGTCTAAAGTACAAGGCACTGTGAGACATGGAAGTTTTTCCCACTTAAGACATTTTATTTCACATAACAAATAAGGATAAAGGCCTTTCTTCTATTAAGAGCTCAATGAAAGTTCTCGTTACGGGGAGTCAATTCTCTGTTCAGTTTAAATCTATTTGGAAATTCTTTCTATTGCATCCAAAACAAAGAATAGCAGGGCCAGTGTTAAGAAGAACCAGAAGAGTACTGCGACCTGCTGAGCCCAGTTACGCTAGCACAAAAACGTGGCAGCCCAGTGCCTGCCACCTGGAGACCCAGAACACTCTGCCTAAGCTACAAAGAACTGAACTCAACCCTGCAGGGCACTTCAATTTGTTTACCCTCAGCGAAATATCACTTTCTTATGGAAATCAGCAGTGAGGGTGGTGAGGAAGGTTTGCAAAAGTTTATTTTCAAAAATTCACAAAAGCTTCTAGAACATCAAATGGTCTTACAAAACATTTTGATGAGTTAAGTGTAAATGAATCAGAAACATATGTACTTCACTTCCCTCCAAATACACAGGGGTCTCAAAGTTAAAGAGGGAAAAAGGGCTTGAGGCAACATGCATTTGGGGTTTCACTGAATCCAAAAGCATTTGAAAATAGTTCTAAACAAGCAGCAGGCCCAGAATACAGCTAGGTGTGTCCATCTTGGACATTAAGGGGATTTTGTAAGTTTTTTACAGGTTAGATAAAGTCCCTCTTTGAAGCTTCTCAGATATAAACTAGATTTATATGCTTTTATTTTACTTTTAAATGCACAAATGTTCAGGGCAGCTAGCATTAATTATTTTATTCTAAAAAATGTTTAAAATAAAATGTTATAATGTGTTTAGATAAAACAGCCTTCAACCAGACAAAAAGGCTAACGGAGTAAGAAAGGTTATTTGTATATATGGAGTGGGAATAGGGTGGGATGGGGTATTAGGACCATATATTTAAGAGTTTAAGTTTCACAAAAGCCTAGACTCTACAACTAACTTATATATGTGTTTGCATATGTGTGTATATACAGTGTGTACATAAGTACATATGTATGTATATATCCACACTGTGTATATATATACATATACAGTATTTATATAAGTACATATGTATGTATATATACATGTATGTGTTTGTATATGTATGTATACAGTGTATATATAATTGTATATGTATGTATATATACGCGCTGCATATATATGCATATACAGTGTGTATATAAGTGCATATGTGTGTATATATACACACTGTATATATGCACAGGTAAACATTCTTATTAACTTACTTCCTCGGGTGTCTGAATGGCACATTCTAATGTCATTACATGATGTCACATGCATAGTATGTGCCCTTAATGCATAAGCACAAGAATAGTTTAGATTCTTCTCTGAATCTGTAAACACTTTTTTTGGTTTTCTTTTTCATTTGTAGTTTCTTCCGCTTCGTATTATTTTCATGTCTGTATGAGTGGGAGAGATCCAGTACAAACCAAACACTAGAAATTCTGCAAATGGTTTCACTAAGAATGTGTTCAAAGACTGTAATATTTATTCCATTATGCTATGAACAAAGAAGAATAAGATGTCAGGTTTTATTTTAAAAACACACGGAAAGTGAGTAGATAAGAGGGAGACAAACACACATTCTTCATTGTGAGAATGCTGTCATCTCAGTTCTCACCTGAAGAATAGTTAACTGACTTCTGTAACAAGCATGCCAATAACCAAATGGAGAAGGGTCCCTGCACTAAGTCAGAAATGCAAAATACGGGGAGTTTTGGGAGAGCAGCAACTAGCTTCACTGCCTCTACTTATATAAGGTGCCATTAAAACGCCAATAGGAGGCAACAGTAATCAATAGGCTCAAATCGTTGAGCTCACAAATGAGCCAAAAAGCAAAAGAAGGCAATATATAGGTCAATAATTCCCAGTCCTTTTAATTTTTTGGAAAAAAAAATTTTGAAGTATGATCTTGTTTTCATGGTTTGTTGTATTTTATGTTGCAATAATCTTCCTCCTGTTCTCTCCCTTAACCCAACCAACAACAGGCAAAATATTGTAAGTCATATATTTCTAAAATTTGAAGTGAATTTAATGTGATTTGATTTGAGCATTTTTTTCTGACAATATCAAGCTTGGGATTCACAGCTAATGGCCTATACTACCATTTTTCTCCTAAGGGATTTTAAAGCACCATAAAAACTCATCAGCTGAAACAACCTGAAAGGTCATCTAGTTCAACCTTTATCTAATGCTGGAACTCCTTCTGCAGCATTCCTAATAAGGGTCATCCAGTCTTTGCTTAAACACAGACAGGCATACTCCTCCACCTTAAATTTTACCAGGTAACCGCCACTCAAGTGGAAAGTGACCAAACACTACACACCACTTTTTCCTTTCTCCATCAAAGCTCAGTCACATGTGGGGGTCATTGCTCAGGGCAGAGCACAAAAGACATTGGTTTATAAAGGTCTCGCCTGACAGACAGTAAATGACCCATGGTCGTGGATAACCTCTGTTGCAGAAGTGAGACACCATGCCAATGAAGCACTGCAAATACTACAGACCACTGCCCAGTTGAATACAATAAACTTCTCACCACAAAGGCTGTCATCTGTCACTCACACTGATAGTCAAGGTGGCTCTCTGGAAAACAGCTGGCTCTGTTTAGTCTTATTAGCAAAATCCACACTCCTGTGCAAAGATCAGACCAAAGCAAAATGGAATATAAAGTCTCTTTAATAGACTTTTCCCCCTCAAGTCAAGATGAATCTCTAGTATCAATTCTAAACTCAATATTTATAAAAAATATTTGGTAGCAAGAAACCATTCCTCTCGGGATGCCCCATTAATAGCTGTGACAATAGTATTTGACAAAATTATTTTCTAATTTAGAGTCTCTGGCAAAAAGAACCAATACTGTACAGCTGAATTCAGGGTTTTATAATAACTAATCAATAGTGCAGTACAAGAAATGATTTGTTGAATAATGACTAAAAGGTTGCAGTAATCAACAATGTGGTACAATGTAATAAGGGCTAGATTTAGGCTTAAGATGCCTCTTGTACAACAAGTGAAAAAAATGAGTACTAGACACAAAAAATCATTCAAGGCAGTGTTGGGTCCACTTAGCATCCTGGCAGCCACAAAGAAGACCAGATGCCCTGGGTCATGTATCTCCTTATATGACGGATGACTCAAGCCCTTTCATTGGAAATGGGTTTGCTGTGGCTTTGACCAATTCCATCTCCTATGCTGATCTCATTCACATAAATCTCCAGCATGAAACAACCAGGGCAGTGGTACTGAAGGGAAGGCTGGGTAGGCCTGGGCAATGGGTATCTGCTTTTGTCATCTTAAAGTGCCACAATCTCTGCCACCAGAAGGATTTTCAGATATGATCTGGGGCATCTTAGAGAAACACTGGACTTTTGCCCATTGCTTGTTCTACTTTAAGTATTTAATGGTCTGACTCCAGGGGCCATTTGCACAAAGATTACTGTGATATCCCCAGTGCCTGGCTAATGGTAGACACCCAGAATATATTTGATGAATGAAGGAATGAATGAATGTCCATTCCTCTCTTCAGGAGGCACTACGCTTAAGATTTCGCCCACCACAAAGCTGGTGCTCGGCTACCAAATAGACTGCAAAGAGAATGCAGCTATTCAAGGATGTGGTATCAGAGTGGAATAAATAATACTAGGACCCAATCTCACCTTACAGGATGGAGTGATGGTTATAACCAGAAGACTGGCTTTTCATAACATCTAAGTAGTAGTTTGTTCAGAGGGGGGCCAACGTTGAGCAACATCTCAAGACTGATCTCTGAGAAGCTATATCACAGTTCAGTGTTACAGTGCCAGGGTTCAAATCCCAGCTCTACTACTTACCTATGTGATCTTAAGTAAGTGACTCAACCTTTCTGGGCCTCAATTTCCCCCATCATAAAAATGGCAATAAGCTTGCCGACTACTTCACAAGGTTACTGGAAGTATTAACAGTTTGTGTATGGAAAGTGTTCAAATGAGTCTGATGTGCAGTAGCTGCTAAACTTGGAGGGCCATTGTCATCTGCCAAGTATATGCCAATATGGTGACAGTGAGAGATGTATGGTTGCACAGGAAGTATCAGGCTTCAACATTAGTTATTTGATTCCTCCCGGAAACATTCCTGTTAGTCTTTTGATCCTTTGGGGTTCTCATACTGTGGCAATGAGAAGGGATATTCAGAGGGGTGTTTTCCTGGGGAAAAGGCTGTTGAATATCTGCTTCTCAGCCCAAGTTGCCTTGAAAACGTTTATATGCAGGAGATAAAGAGGACTCTCCCTGCTCTATCTAATCTAAAAGTAGAGTTAGAGCCTTTAGGACCCAGCCACCTCCCACCTACATATCTAGACAGAGTTTCTTGAAGTCTCTCCAAGCTTGGCTTGGACGTTCTGCCCTAAGAAATGAAAACACAGTGAACACAGATAAGCAAGCTGTCCTTCGACCTTGGGAGGTTCTGATGTGAACTGAAGAGCTCAGACTATTTTGTGTGGTCTCCGGGCAGAACTACAACCAAGGACTAGAAGTTCAAAGAAGACTTCTTTGCCCACATACAACGGAATTTGTTTTGACCTATCCAAAAAGAAGAAATTTGCTACCATAGGAGGTGGTTTCATTCTCCTATTGTACTTGTTTTTGGTTTTTGACTACCAGAAGCTCGGTAACTACTTGTGGGGAGCAAGGGGTTGGCCTTGCTCTCATCCCCCTTAAGGACTTCTACAGATCTGAAGTTCTAAGATTCTGTACCGCTGCTGGGACATGAATCAGGAGCAACTGCTGCAAAGAAGCGATGGGAGATTCTCCTCTCTTCTTCACACATCGTACACTGCATAAGAATTGAGCCACAGCTGCATTTATCATTTTGCCTGCACACCACTGAAATTAGTTCATACTGATTCATAAAAATTGATCACATTTCTTTTTATATTGTTATAGCTTTTATGATTTTTATATTTCTATTTTTAAATGGGAGACTATCATTATGACAAAAATGTAGCTCGCAGAGGGCCTTAATTGTCCTGTTAATAAATAATGGAGGGATACAAAGTATCAGTACTAAGCTAAGAAGGCTTGCTTATCCATTGTCTATTTATGAAAATTCAGTCTTACTGGAAATAAGACACTGGAAATAGAAACAAGTATGGCTTTATTAGCTAAAGCGAAAGAGCTAAAATTTCCAGTGTCTTTTTATTTCATCAAAAATTAAGGTCTAATAATTCGACAATTTAAATGCAAGATGCCTCCTTGGATTTTTTTAAATGATGGGTCATAAATCTACATTAGCTATGACAGTTTTGCATCTGAAATTCAGAATACAGTAAAACAGCTTGCAAGATATTAACGGCTTCTGTCTCTTGAATATGTTATTTCATCCCTTTTTTTCCAGTGAGGAAACAATTTGTTTATTACCCTTTCAAAATAAACTCATAGAAGGTAAAAATGGCTTATTTTTCCTTTAAAATAAGGTTTCTTTTTGTCCAATGTCCTCAGTCATTCACTGTAGGCTGTCTCATTCACAACAACCTTTTAAACATTTTGCTCATAAAATGCACAATAGTCTTTAGAAAAAATTAGTTAAGTGGATCCCAGAAAGCAGTGGTAGGTTTTTCACCTTTCAGAACACTGCCATAAGTATCCTAAATCACTAATAAAGGGTAGGAAAAAATCTGAAAATTTGTTAGTTGTAAGTAATATGATTAAAAGGAAGACAATGAAATAAGACCATGATGCCCACGTCATAAGCTGTCTTTTTCAAATGCTGTCAGACCTATTCAAGGAATCAAATAAAGCAGTAACTAGTAAACTGTTTATATGAATAAATGTCAGGAATTTAAAAGATAGTGAAAGAGGAGTGTAGGTGACAGCGATCTGAGGGTTGTGTATTTAGAAGTAACATCAGGCTTGTCTCCTATGGCTGTTAAAGTCGGCTAAGCTCCAAGTTCCCAGGGAAGGCAGTAAACATTCACAGTTAAAGGATCAACGTCATGTAGATCAATTCAACTTGGACATTTCCTTGCCTCCAAAGGTCACCACCAAAATGCAGAATCATTGCTGGAAGTCTTTTGAGAATAAAGCTATATCAGAACTAGGTTCAGGAAATCTGGGTGTTAAAATGTGTTTGAACAAACATATATTTACAAATACACATGTCATGACCTACCACCCTATATATCCTACAGTGGAAGGCCAGAATTCACAAATGAGATTGTGGCCAACTCCAAACTTTCACGGCATATGGGAATAAAAGGAAAGAAAAGGAAAGATGAAACATAAGAAAGCACCTGAAGAAATAGCCCTAACTTTGGCAATGCACTTTTTCTTCTTTTTTTCCTCTTTACATTAAACTTTCCACTATTGGTATTTATACTTCTGTGGTTTTCTGGTTATTCTCACTGTTAAATAAATGTGTGCCTATCAAATAATAAAAGTCACATTAAACCCAAGAACCTGGACCATTTCTATAAAATCAAATAGGCATGGTCATTCGATATGTCTTTCCCTTTCAAATTCCTATGAACAATGGTAATTAATTAATTAATTAATGTTCAATAAAGATTTATGAGTGGGCCCTCTTCCCAACTTCTGCCACTGTAGCTGGGAGGGACAGCTTAACTAAAACATCCCTGAGAAATACCATGAGCCATGAAGTTCCTGACTTGCATATCATTTATGATACCCTTGGGGAGCAGGCCCTGCCTAAGAAAACCAAGGCCCAGCACCCCATAAGGTTCTCATTACCAACAGGAATGTGCCAGGTCAGATGCACTGGAGGTTGTCAAGTTTTGCAAACTCTCCCCCAGCCTCAAATCTCATAAATTTTGCAGAATATGTTGCTTTGCCTTGAATTTTTATGATTATGTTCAATTTAAGGAAACTTATCCCATATTTTATCATTTACCTTACTTTTTAAGAGTTACATGATGTCCATGAAGTTCTGAGAACTTTCTTCTAATCATATTTTTTTACATCTTAAAAATATAAACCCACGTATTTCCAGCCAGCCACAAATTTAAAACCTCCCCCTTCTTCTAATTTTGGTGTGCAAGTGTAGGCTGAACAGATTTCAAAGTTTTTCAGTTGGGCAAACTCACCTTTCCATCCTCCATTAAGGCAATGAAGCTACTAAAAGACAGAAATAACAGTGATCAGAGTATAAAAGTCAGCCAGTTCTTGGCACTGAAATAATATTTGGGGTGACACTGTAAGGCTCAGAGATATACATCCCTGGAGCAGCTACTGCTGCATTCACAGCACAAAGAAAAGACTCTTTCAACCCCAGGGTCAAGGGTGACGGCATGACTAGAGATGATGGCGTAGAGTAGGCACCTAGGCAAAGTTTGGTGATCCCCACATTTTCACCTGCTTTAGTGAATTTGAGTGATTTTAGTGTTATGTTACTGAATTTGCTTTATAACAATATGTACTCCAGGTTTAAGAATGTAACCAAATCTCAAAAATGAAATAAAAGAGTTCAGCAATATATAGATAGAAATATACTCTTAATGATATATTTAGAGTAGCAATGTCTTTAAATCCTTCTGTGTGCCTCACTATAGATGTGGTAGTTCTTAGTACTACCCCTAAATCAGTGAATATTCCTTACACACTCCAGAAACCCAGAGGCAGGGAAAGGGCTGGATGGTCCGATGTCACCTAATGAGATACGAAACAAGAGCTGTAAAGATCCCATTCTACCTACAAATGTTTAGGATAGGAACACACTACGAAGACAGATGTAATCCTTTGTTAAATCTGCTTATGAGAAGCAGAGAAAAATCACAACTTTATTCAGCATGTCATTTATCCTGGGTGACTAATGCATTATTTGTATGAAGTTAAAATTGAGCCCTGAGAAACTACGAAATAAATCAAATGCCCTACTTTATGTAATTTTAACAGACGGATCCCATTAGGATTCTACTATGCATAGCTGTTGGGTAAAATCATTGACCAGTATCTTTATAAATTAATCAACTGAGGTAACGCTGGCTTGGCTGTCATCATTTGCTACTAATCTACATTTAGAATTCGCTTTCACTTTGAAGCTTTTTGAAATAGGTTGATCAAATTTCTATTTTTTGTTCAAGATATATGAGTCACTGAAATTGTTTACTGAAGTATGTATGGTAGACATGTGTCAGGGGTGTCCTTTTTCAATGGCATTAGAGTGCTCATTGGCATTTCACTGTAATTTCTAAGTATGATGCTAATCAGAATCCAATGAAAACGGTCTTCATCATTCTTGACAGGAAGTTTTACTACTTACAGTCTGAATACATTTGCACTTTTGAAGTTTAAACTGTTACAGAACGTCAAAGTTAAATGGCCAAAATGCCTAATTGTAGCAAAAGAGATAAAATTAACATTTAACTGTTATTTTTAAAAAGACCCATAATGGCTCTTGCGTGTTTTCTGGATCTGTAATTAATTTTCAGGTAAGTTTCATTTCAGATTATGAGACCCAATTTATTAAAGACCCATTAATTATCTACTGTCTGTCCTCCTAGTATGTACCTTAAAGTCTGGTTCATTTAACTGACTGGGTGTTCCATTTTCACTAAAATTTCCTAAATTTCTTTGTCATCTCATGTTCCTGTGTATCTTCTGGACCTGTATCACACCACCTTTAATTTTGCAATTTGAAAATAATAAAATAATGTTCAGGGGTGTCTTTCCAGATTACTTGTAATACTTTGAAGGTACCCAACAAACTCTATTACCAGATCATCTTCAACTCTGTGAAGGCAGGTTGTAGCAAAAGGGATGTGGGCCTCGGGCCCAGGAAACCTGAGTTGGACTTGCGGCTCTGCTGTTGGCTAATTGTGTGACTTTGAGAAAGGTAGGGGTGCACCCCGTGATCCTCATCTTTCTTGTCTGTAAAATGGGGGGTGAAAACACTTATCTTGTAGGATCCTTATTCAATGAGGTGATGTATGTAAAGTCTATGCCATTATGCTCTGTAAATGCTAATTAATCCCCCTTCCCTACCAAATTATCTTACAGATTTCTCAAAAATCAACACACGTGGAAACTTCGCTGCACATCCTTGGGATGAAACTGTCACCTGAATCCTCCAGAGGCATAAATAGAAAATGTGTTCAGTGTAAAAACGTGTTAGGAAAACCCAAATCCCAGGTTAGCCTCCAAAGCAGGAACTATTAAACAAGATATCTAGCTAGCTAAGAGGAGACAATGTTACAAAAGCGTGGAGAAAAACTCTCAACAAATGTCGAAGTTATGTTCTCCCCGTGTTTGTACTAGATGAAAGCTACAATTCAGGGATGGTAACAAGTTACTACTCCTTTTTTAAAGGCGGCACAATTACCCTTAAAGCACGGTTGCAGATATTCAGTGTAGGTATACCTCATGACAAGAAAATGCTCTACCCAAAAATCTAAAATCTAAAAATGTCATACACAAATCTCATAAATTTAGGGCTGTTCGGAGAGATTTTACTCATCAACAAAGACTTCCCTACAGTATCTCTGGCAAGTAAGATGCACATAAAGAGCATTTATTTTATAACATTTCAATAAGCATGCTATTTCAGAAATAATATCTACTGAAGGCTAGGCAACACACCTACCTGTACCTACCTGTCTGCCCATCGTGATTTTAGCACTTCTCTTAGTGCTCATTCTTATACCTCTGAGGTATCTCTTCACAAATTTGATCACACAAAGCATTAAAAGCAGGTTATTTTTTTATCATTCCATTTATGTATTCAGCAAAAAATAACTGAGCACCTACTGTGCACCACACACTGTTCTAAGCACTGCAGTGGCAGCAGTGAATAAAACCAACAAAACTCCACCCTCGAGCTCACATTCTTGTCAAGTTTGAATTAAGTTCAGGTTTATGGACCAGTTTACCTTCCTCCCAAGCACAGAGTCTGCCACTTATAGCAAAGAGGAACAGAATTATGTGTCTCTTGCTGGAGTAGATACCTGTAAAGTCATGCCTCATATTTGGTAATGAACTTAAACCCAATTTGTAAATACTAAGGATGGGGGGGCAAAGTCCTCATTAGCCCAGCCTACTACAGACTCCCCAGCACAAGCAGGGCTTTCTGCTATTATAGCATCTATCCTAGGGTATCCTTATAGATTAGCAGAAAAGCTAAGGATTCACATGGCCTCTGCATTAATTCCAGCTCAGCCACATACTACCCGTGTGGCCTTGGGCAAGTCACTGAACCCTTCTGTCTCAGTTTCCTGCTCTGTTAAATAGAGAAATTGGATAACACAAATCAGAGCCTGTCACATAGGAAATGCTACCTCTAATTATTAGCTTAAATTATTACTATTATTGATACTGCTTTTAGGTCTTCTCACCTAGATTTAATATTGTGAAAAGCTAGCATAGTGCCTGAATGAACTGAATAAATCAATGATGCTGCACTTTGAACTGGCGGCATTAGGTTATTACTCTGGGCCAGGCACTGGGAACACAAAAATAAAAGTCACATTCTCATCTTTCACAACAACAAAGGTGCGTGGGAGGAGTTGGGGAAGGGAGAAGCAGGATCCAGCCAAGGTAGAAGTCAGCTCAGGAAGGTATGAAAGCACGGAGGAGAGGCGTCTGAACAGACTGGGTAGGAGTATGGGAGTTTGAGGGGGCGGAGGAGGCAGGAGGTCTGTTGCTCACTAGCAGCTTCCCAAAGATAGAGCTGAGATTTGAACAATGACATAGCCAGACAAAGAATTACTTGGTAGCCAAACAGCTAATTGTAAACACAGATGTCAACACCAATCGCACAGTACGAAGGCACTTTTAAGGAAAAAGAAATACTGATGGTAAAATATTGGTACACACCTAACAAAGAAAAAATTAGTTATATTCTTAGAAAAGGAGAAAAAGCAAAAGCAATGTATTTGTGAACGTCTCAAGAGCTACGAAACACACTTCTTTTGAAAAACAGCCATTTCGCTAGCAATTGCGCCAATTTACAAACATTTGTTTCAATTGTTTCGGAAAAAACACATTTTCATTTGGCATTTCTTTGAAGAGTGTTTGCATAAATGTTTCCACAGCTCAGACAGTTAAAATAATTGTTGGGATAGTTTTGTGGTTGTCCCCACAGCAAATGGTGGTCAGCGTTAATGAGAATACTCCATTCACACAGCAAAAGAGGACTCAGGCAATTATGTGATGAATGTGAGCTACTGTCAAACCAGATAATTCAGGGTCCAAAGTCAATTGTCTTATGTTGAATATTCAATGTTCCTGGTCCCCTAAACAATCAAAATTTCTGGCATTTCACTCTGAACGGCACTAATAGTAATCAGAGTTTCATGGTCCCTGACCAGGATTGGTTTGCCTATTTAGCTTTCATCTCTCTCTCTCCCAGAATTCCTTTTACTTACGGTCCATGTCATACTATTTCCCTAAATCTAATTATACATTCCAATGTAAAATGAGGCCAAAGGTCGTCTTCTACAGTCCTTTCATCTCTCCCTGAAAAGGACTGACGAGGAAAGTGTTGGGCACAGAGCAGGTAGGCAATACAAACAGTTCTTGAGAGGTTACAAACACTGAACTAGGGTACAAGGGCTCCTGACCCGGCTTTGCCAATTACTGACCGGATGTCCTTGGGCAAGTCATTTTCCCATCCTGGGCCTCAGTCTCCTTACTTACACAATGAGGAGGCTGGATCACATGATCCAAAGGGGCCCTCCAGCCTTAAAACTCTAGCTTCTAGGAACTGATTAATGTCTACACACCAAAGCCAAGCACTTTGCCAGCAAATAAATAATAGTGAATTGATGAGACCTCTCCATGGCACTTCATCAGAAACATCCATCACGCTGATTCTAATTTAGTCACTGTGGCTGTGCCGACCTGGCATGAAAACAATCAGTCCCTTTGGAAAATTAATTTATTAAAAAATTAGTTGACTGATGTCCTGAAGGGGGAAATGAAGCCTATGTGATTGCGTTTTTCATTGTTCAACAGATAGGCAGGTTGTCATGTACATATCGCCATACTCTAAAGGTTAAAGTAACCTCAGAACACCACATTCCATCTGCTTGGTTGGTTTGATCAAACCATACTAGAAACCCAAACACCAAAAAGACATCACACTTTTTAGCAAACAACTTCTTCCAATGATTGTGAAAGCTAAGATTTCAATTTCAGCAGCACTACAAGACAAGTAGCATATTATTTTTTATTTATATAAAAAAGAAATCATTTCAGAGCTATTTATTTCCAGAGACACACTGCCTACAAAACAAAAAAATCTGACTCCGGGAAAATGGTTTAATAAAGGTCACCAAGTCAACCAGTATCTGCTAGTGAGATCTGGTTTTCATTGAAGATGGTAGATGATACCGAGAACTATTATTTGCAAATCTAACAAAACAAAATGTTCCTCATAGGATAGCAGTAATGTCTCTTTTCTTCTCCAACAAAAGAAACACTGGAAAAATAAACAGATGAGAGATTCTGATTTTGTAATGAAAACGAAGCCTGTTTCCTTAGCTTATTCCTCAAAGTGTCGCTTTTACACCTTCATATAAGAGAACGTACCTACTGAAGAACCAAATAAAAAATTACTTTGAAACGTTAGCTGATTTTATTTTTCAAATGAAGCAAAATACACAGGTATATTTGAGAAACAGCATCCCATAAACTAAGCAATCCATAATCAAAATCAGGTTCTAGTTATAGTGCTATTGTCAGCTCTGCTTAAATCATGCCATTTTTTTCAGCTCTCAGATAACTTTTCTCAGCTCAGTAAGTAGGTAGATGCTGGCAGCTAAGGTCATCTAAAAGATTTACTTTAAAATAAATTCAACAATTCAGAGCATCACCCTCTCTACGGTGTAAAGTGTGCCTTGCTTTGAACATGCATATAAAATTTCATTAAAGTGTAACATAAAAGTTTTACATTAGAGGAACCCAGGGCTGGACCTTTGTTTAACAGTCATGATAATTTATGGTGTGGATCTGCTACAGTTAAGTAGAAAAACAGCCTTCTCCTGATGAAATACAAGTCATAAAGGCGGAAACTCAAGGAAAGCTGGAGGAATCCCAACCCTCTGACCACTCATTTTTTCCTCAGATTTTTGTTACACATTCTTCATTAATGTTCTCAATGCAGACTGAGACACAATACCAGTCCATTAATTCCTATGGCGCTGTACCTTAAAGGATATTCTTTCCTCGTTTTTTTTTCTGTGCTAAACATATCTTGGAATTCATAGAAATTCTATTTTTGTAAATCATGCCAATTACATGGGTTCTATTTTTGCCTTTTCCTATTAATCTTCTTCTGTAACCATTGGTTATTCTCTTTATTTTCTGCAAGAGAGATTATACTGGCTAAGAGACATGAAAGAATTACAAATAATTGAAACACAATCACACAGGCAGAGGGACAGTATTATCACCAGGATTTACTAAACAACCATCCTTGAAAGAGAGAGACCTGCATTTGCATGGAACAGTCTTTGAGTTGAATGTGACTGTAACATCAATCAACAGATGTTTATTGAGTACCTGTGATAGAAAAACGCTGTGCTGAATGATGCCAGAGGATGAGACGCCATCTCTAGGAAGCAATGTGGATATTTAAACATGAACAACTTAATGCAACAGTGGTGATGCAGCAAAAAGAGCAATACACACAAATCCTAAGACCATCCACCTACTGTGCAAACTCAGGCAAGTAACTTAACCTCTCTGAACTTCCGTTTTCTTTTCAACAAAATGAAGCTAAACTACCGAATCTAACAAACCTTTAAGGTCATTGTGAGGATCAAATCAATCAATACATGTGGTAAATTAGAAAGCTTTGGAAAGAATTGTTATCAACCTCACACTTCCAGTTTTGAGGCTCCAAATGAGCCAAAAAATATACCAGGGTCCTCTTTATGTTCAAGTATCAAATCTTCAAAATTTGGGCATTCAGATTTAAATGGACAATTCTCAAGGACTTGAGATTTGTCTCATATATGTATACATATAATTTTTCCATTCTCACATTTTCATGAAAGGGGCATCGATAAATGATGTGCTAAGAGACTGTATCAGTATACAGACTGTTTCCTTTCTAATTAAAAAGGAAACAGCAGAGTTCCACGCCTGGTCAAATTACACGGCAATTCCACAGATTTTTTTTCCACAAGTACAACGTACACAATCCAATCCATTTGTTTCAGTGACAGCTAAATAAATACTCGGACCCACACAGCAAATAATAGGCAATGAGCTTTTGTGGAAAGGCACCTGACTTGGAAATAGGGAGATGTGGATTTCTGACCAAGCTCTACTACCAACAGGCTCTGTGAACTTAGGTGAGTCACACAAGCTCTCTAGGATTGAGTTTGCCATTCTGCAAAATGGGAAGAATACCTGAACACTCTAACTCACAATGATCAAATGAGAAAGCATGTGAAACAGCATTCCACATGTTGGAAAGGTTCAGACAAAGTTGTTGATGATGCAAGCTCTGGGGTCAGCTCCATCTAGGCTGAAACTTGGACTGCATCACTGAGTGAGTAGCTGTGTGATTTCATTGCTTCATCTGTAAAACAGAGATCATAACACGTCCTATCTCAGAAAGTTGCTGGAAGGATTAAACGAAATTGAGTCTTTACAGAATTTCATCCAAGCTTGTAGCACAGAGTGAACACCCAAATTATAGCAGCAATGATAATGACAAGTTCTATCAGAAGTGAAAAACACACACACACACTCACACTCATCACTCAAAAAGGTTTCTCCAAGTTTGGTCTTGAGCTCTTTAATCAGTAACATTTCTTTCCATTTATCAGTAAGCAAGTTTTTCAAATCTCTGTTTACCTAACAGTAATCAGAGAAACCAAAAATTAAAAGTGAAAAATGTAGTCATTGCAGCAAAAATTGTTTTGTCTAAATGACGGGCTAATCAAGTACATGTCAGCTTTCCTCTTTGAGGTGTGACCTACAGTTACAAGCTCTTAAGGCCACAGCTCTACATTGCTCCAAAAAAGGCCACTTCATTGGACTTCCACAATTTTGAAATTATGTTAAATATGTGCAAATTTTGCATGCAAAAATATTAGCTACGAATAATGGGTATTAATTTTATGTTAAAGGTTAGCACATAAAAGTCATTTCTATTCAACAATAATTAGCATCTTTAAATACAATATAATTTTTATCCATCTACAGCATGCTTAAATGTATGGAATCTCATTTATGTCTATAATGATGGATTCATTTTCGAGGCAGTCATTTTCTATCTTGATTTGTATATTTTAAAGTTGTTAAATGCTTGACTGAATCATTAGCAAAACAATTCATGTATCATTAAACTGATTTCTACCATGAGATATTTTTCTTCCGTGTCCAATAGATGTGCCTTTTAAGATTTACTGAGATAGCTTTTATTCTTTGGAGGGTTTGGGGGTGGGGTTGCAGAGACCTTACTAGCGAATTTCACTGACTTAAATCTCTCCTACCCACACATTCCCTTAAGAAACACAACCCAAAATGGTTTGTTGAATGAATGCTCAAACATACGGGAGAATGCATATTATACTAGCAAGAAAAACAGACCATAGGCAGTCTCCCTTTTAAGAGACCACAGAGGGAAAAGGGGAAAGATAAAATGGATGGAGGTAGAGAACAAGAAATGCTGGGAATTTCTAAGGCTTAGTCAAAACAGGACTTCCCCCTCCCCCCACCCCATCACAGCCCTAGTATCTCCAACTTGGCAAGGTTGTGTTCCCCCCCATCTCCCACACCTTCCCATCCATAAACAGTCCTGTTCCGCTCTTCTGGAGGATTGTAGCTAACGAGGCCTCGGAAGACCTGTGCGCACAGAGCAGAAGGAGGCAGCCGGGTTGCTGCAGTGCATGGGCCATGCCTGGCTGGAGCTGAAACAGTTCACTTTTGTCTGGAAAGCAGCCCCCCGCCCCCTCTCCGGCACTGCCCCGCCCCCGCAAGGTCGAGAAAACTGGGGAAAGTGCAGTTTGGACTGCTTGGGCAGGCCCTAGGGGCTGCCTTTACCGGAGGAGGAGAAGCCTGGCCGGCACATGGCCCCTTCTCAGCCTTGACAGCCCCCCCACAGACCTTTGAACTTTCTATTTATATAACAGTTTAGTGAGTTTAAGTCTCTTCCTGTATAACTGCCCCTTTGCAAGCTTGCCTCTAATTAGGCTACTTGTGAGACATCACATAAAAACTACAAACAATTGACGCTGTCCCTTGCAGTGAGAAGCCAGCCACTGTCACAATCACTTAACTACAATTTTAACTAGGCTTTTGAACGTTTTGATTTTGCTATCATGGTGGTTTTCTTTTCTTTTCTCTCTTTCTTCTTTTTTAAGAATGTGTCCCTTTCTGCATTTTCTTTCTTTTCTTTCCTTCCTTCCAATGAAGAAAAGGTAAGCATCCCCCACAAAGAACCTTGGCCTGTCACAAAGCAATACCTAATCAATACTGGGTGGGAGGTGCTTACAGAAACGAAAGGCTGTACATTTTGTAGGCCCTCTGAATCTGTTCCGCGCCCACCCCCCCACCCTTAACTGGGGATAAATGACATCATTATATGATCTTCAGTCACCTCAAGAATTCATTTACTTGGTTATCAAAAACAAGTCTATGGAATGATTTAAATGAAGAATTTGAATTTTAAAATTTATCTTTTTCTTTAAGAGCAAGTGATGTCTCTCACGCACACAGACAGACATCTGTGCCATCTTTTTTCTTTCACAGAATGGTTTATATTAAATTCAAACTCAGGTGAACATTGCTCATTCATCCAGGAATCTTCAAGAACTTAAGCTTTGGCCCTTTAATCGAGTCCAGAGCATGACCCATTAAGTTATTCTAGCAGTTTGTGAAATCCAGTGGTATGTTGCATTAGGCATGTGAGCATTCCCAAACATTGCACATAATATGCACACTGCAGCATCATTAGTATCCCATCCTTTCCATTTCCATTTGTCCTAACAAATATGCATGTTTATAAACGGCCACACACTTTTTGTTTACTACAGTCAAGTGTTTGCAAATAACACATATGCCGGTGTATGTAAAGTGTTTCTTCATTATGTCTAGGAAAATGAGTTTGTTTTTAAGCTGTCCTGATCCATTTATTGTCAGACATCTAGGGTTGCAGTAGAGATAGCTCAGAGCTTACTGTTCTACAAGTGAATGTTAAGAATAAATTCAAGGTAAATAAGATCCTTAACTGTGCTGGTCTTTTTTCCTTACTTGGTCCTCCTCGGGGGTTGGGGATGTGGGGAGTGGAGGTCATCACTTTAAGTAGCTATTTACTCCCAAGGAAGAGAAGTAAATATATAATGAACATATAACTGGCATGCTCTGGACTTCCAAAGAGAAGTGGGAAAGGTACCAATTTCTACTCAAGACAATGTCAAGCTTTTCAGTTCATCCAGTATTGTCACATTTATGTTCCTTTTCTCTGTGGAGCCGTACAAAACACAGAAGCACGATCCCATTACAAATGTTTATAAACAGAGATGCATAACAAGTGTGCCACTCACAAGCAGTAAGAGGAGAAATTTTCCTGGACCATGTACAGAAGGAAAGGACAGGCTTATTTTTGCAGATGCGTTACACTAATTAATCAGTATTTCACATAATATTCACGAAGTGTCCAAGTCTATGCTTCTTCACTGATGTGGCTCAGTTAGGGACCTGGAGGAAAAAAAGGTTTTGCATTTTCCTTAAGATAAGAAAAGACAGCCTCCCACAAGGGGTGAGGGAGTATATCTTTTTTTAAAGAAATAAAGCATAAAAGAGTGCATTCCCTTTAAATATGCAATTGCATATGCCTAAGATGAAACCAGAATTGATATAAAAAGCATGTTTCTAAAAACCTGATACCTTGTATATGTTTAACATTTGAACTATACCCAAGAAATTAATTATAACAATGTCTGTTAAATTAACGATGTAACCCACACCATATATTAGGCAAATTGTATGCAAATAGTAGTGCTGTGGTTATCAGTTGTCTGCAAAATAAATTAGGGAAACAGAGTAAAGGCTGTGTGCAGGAACATAATATCTAATTGAGCAATAATTTTATTGTAATTTTTACTTTCAAATAACAGCATGATTTTTAAAAAATGTAACAGTGTATTTCTGCAGAGCTGATAAAACCGTGGTTTCAAAAACGCCTAACAGATTAATACTGATACAGCATAATTTGTGCTTCAGGCTTTACCCGGAATTGTTGTAAAATAAAATGTATTTAAGTTCTGATTATCTTGGATTTGCAACTAAAGGAGTCATGATTGGCATAAGCTGTTGGCTAAGCGTATGACCCTTTTTCAAAGAAGGAAATTGCCTAAAATATCACATCGACAGGGGAAATCCTTGTAAAAATACATAGCATTCATAACCAACGGCCGCTAGTAGTTAAACATTGCAAAATATTTCCCACTATTGGTAGGTACTACAGATCGTTTTAACTACATTTAAAAAGGGAATAACCAAGGGTGCAATTTTAAGTGGTGACCACTGCGCCCCCTCCATCTAATTTCTTAGACTGCGGGGGCGGGGAGAACAGGATTTGTTAAATATTATGACAAATTAACAGTGATAAGGTTTTCAGTAGGTGAAGTTTTTGAAAAGTTAATAGGTATGTATATCAGTATTTATGCACACGCGCATGAACATCTCTAAGAGAGTAACAACTTTCCGGCTCCCCAGTAACCTTTCTACCATCTTTCAAAATGTCTTGGTGACAAGTTTAGGGTATTTTGTGAAGAGCTGACTCAACCTTTGAATATGAGCTGGGTGCCCACTACACAAACCTACGGCTGCCTCCCCAGTGGGAGCCCGACGTGGGTCCAGCCGGTAATTAAATGTTCATTGACAAGAGAGGCGGACTTTGGGGGCCAACTCCAAAAACTCTGAGTCTTGAAAGCCAAGCACCGAAGTCGGCCCCGAACCGAGGTCCCCTGTGTGGTGGCCCCCCCAAAGCCGCCGCTCCATCCCGGAGTGCAGGGAACTTGGGGTGAGTCGGCAGAAGGAAAGGTGTGCGCGCCGCGCAGCGCAGGGATGGAGGTGGCGGCAGCGGGGGCGGTGGCCACCGAGGAAGCAGAGGGCGACTGGCGGCACCTGGCCGTTGTCTTTCCCCCATGGCCGGCCGTGGGCGTTGGACACCTGGAAAGTTGAGGCATTTCGGGTGGGCGGCATCTGGGGCTGAGGGAGGCCAGACCCGCGGGCCGCTCCAAGAAAAGCTCCTGGGAGGTCGTGCGGTTCAGCCCTCCGGCGGCACCGAATTCGATGTGAGCCAAATGCAACTCTTTAAGACTCGGAGCGCAAAGCGACGCTTTCGGGTCCGCATCCCTCCCTTTCCCACACCTCCCCCCACCCCCGGCATCCGACCTAGGAGTCCGCGCGGCTGGGGCCAGAGGTGGCTGAGAGCAAGTGGGGAGGGAGTCCGGGGCGCCCCCACGACAGCTCCAGCTTCTCTTAACAAAGGCGAAAACCTGAGACTTCGTTAGGGGGACTCGCTCATCAAAGGAAAAGGCAAAAATCAACACCTACCACTGCTGCTCCAAGTCCCAGTCTCTGAAAAAGTCGAATAGATCCATAGCGGCCGGGCGGCGGTGGCGGGCAGGCGCCAGTGCCTGCTCGCAGCGGGTCGGCGCGGCTCTCGGCACAGCTCGCAGGCGGTTCTCGGCAACCCGGCTCTCCAGCCCTCCCGCCCAGCTAAAAGTATCCGGGCCGCATCGGCAGCAGCGGCGGGCTCTGGAGGTGCCTGGTCCTGCGCTCCGGAGAGGCAGCGGCTGCAGTGGCACTGGGCGGGCAAGCGCCTGGCCGCCCACTCGGGTCCGCTGGGTCCGCTGTAGTCCGCGCACCCAGCGCCCCGACGCTGCGGCGGTAGCCGCTGCGGGCTCAGGCGGGCTGGGTCGCCCGCCTGGCGGGCTGCGGGCGGGTGGCGGCGGCGGGGGCGGCCGGGGCAGAGGCAGCGGCGCGGCGCGGCAGCCGGGGCGGCAGCGGCGGCGGCGGCGGCAGCGGCTGCACAGGCGGCGGCGGCGGCCGCGGCAGCATCACACTTACACACTCACAGGGGGCGGAGCCTGGACAGCTCGAAGCCGCGACATGGAGCAGGCACGTTATCATCCCCGGATCTGGCAGGGGCTCGCCGCGCCCGCCCCCGCCATTCGGGAACCTCTCCTCACCCCCCACTGTCAAAATCAGCTAGTGCGAGCGGCCGCAGAGCTGAGGACCCTGACCCGGACCCGGAGCCGGGACGCAGGGGCTGTGGCAGGGATACAGGAGGTGCGCTGGCGGGGACCGGGACGCGGGCTTGGGTAATAGGACCCACCCCGCCCCCCCCCCACCGCTAAGAGTTACTGTTTGGAACTAGAGAAAGACAGCACAAACTGCTGTGGGGTTGAAGGTCACCCCCTGCCACGCGAAACAGTCTCTGTCCGGCGACAGATCCTTGAGCCCCCCAGTAACGGTGCAAACTTTTGGGGGCCCAAGCACCCCTTAGGTCTGTAGTGCACAGCACACGGGTCCAGGAATGAGAAGGCGGTCACCTTCACTGTCCCCGTGGTCCCACGTGCCCGCACGCAGGCTCTCCAGGTATGCTTCTAGGAGGGCACCCAGTAGGTCAGCAAGCTGTAGGCCCTGGATTCATGGGCTGCAAGGATACGCAGAAATGAATGCCCTTGTGTGGTCCTTGAGTTCGGGGTTGGGACACCGTTAAACTGGGTTCCACTGTCACTTTCCTCGCACAGTCACCAGGTGCCTTGAGCAAAAGACTTCTGCACGCTCCTCCTCTGAGAAATGGGAAAACCACTGGATATGTGCCCAGTATCCCACGCACCGGCTGCCTGTCTCCCTTCTGGCCTGAAATTCTGTCTTTCTGCACGTGGAGGGTTTAACCGAGCCTCCTCCTCCCTTCAACCTCCCCCACTGGTCCAGGAAGGGGTGGATCCCTTTGCCAATTCCTGGAGGGAAAGATTCCCTGGCCTCCCTGCAGAGAAAGGCATGTGAGAAGGGGCGGGACCAGTTTCTGGCACATCAGGACCTGAGCATTCTGGAGTCCCAGGCATCTAATTTGGCTTCCTGTCGTTATACAGAGGGAATAGTATTGGCACGTTATTCAAATCCTAAGGGTAGAACTCTTTTAGGAAGAACAGTAGACTGAGCCCTGTCGGAGCAGGGTGCCAGTAGCTCTCTGTGTGACTCCAAGCAAGTCACACTTATCTAGGCCTCAGTTTCCCCATAAAACACCCAGCAGCCCTCTGGTTCATACTGCTCTGACATTCTCCCTTGTATCTGAATTATGCTTCTACAGTATTATCTCATACTGTCAAAATCATCCAAATAGCTTTTAACTTCATTTTTTTGCCAGAAGAAACAGGGGCCCCAAGACAGCAAAATGCTCAAGATCTGACTTTTCCCCGAGAGAGGGATCCCAGATTAGGACCTAGAACCTGGGAAGCTCTTCCAGGGCTGGAGCCAGTAGAAGGTGCCTCAGCTCTAACCATGAATGACTTCGGCATTTGAGCTACAAGGGGCCAAGGTCTGGTCTCTCATTCTTTTAAGGAAAAACGAAACAAAAGCACATCATTAACATAAAGGAACAAGGTTCTATGATTCTGCAACTCAGGCATCCAGTGGGGCTTTGCTTAGATGTCTGTTTATATTGCATGGGACCAAATCCTCAACAGATAGATTGTGGTTGATCGATGCAAAATCAACAAGTGGGCAGCCAAAGGGAGACTACATCTCAAAGTGGCTTGTAGATTTGGCTACCTGTAAACTTCTCGGGTCAAAAAGACTATGGAGAAAGAGCTATTGGCAAAAATGGCGCTGCGGATTCTCAAATTATCTCTGTGCCTTGTTTATTCAAGGAATTCTAGTATTCAGCCCTAGACCGTGAGCCCTTAAAGCAACAGAGACTGCCTCGCTCAGATCTGCGGCCCCCAACCTTTACACCCTCAGTAAATGATCCTCGAACTGGATTTGATTGCTAGTAATGATTGTTGCCAGCATTAGTACTTGATCTGCTTGAAAATCCTTCGAGGAAAGCCAGAACATCTACAATTAACATTTAAATGGTGATTATGGTCACTTTATTTCTGGTTTACTTTTCTCACAAAATTGTATTTATTGGGGGAAGATAGAAAAAATAATATGCTAGGCAAACAAATTTTCAACAGAAATAAAGCTGCTCCTTTAAGAGTTCCAGCCCCCCATCACCCCACTGGTGCACTTTCTTCCCCAATCAGCAGGAGGACCAAGCAGAAGCAGAAGGAGCCAGCAAGAGGCAGCACTCTGAACAGAAGTGCCTGCGGAAGGAGAGAAGAGACAAGTGGTGCCGGCTGCTGCTTCAAAAGAGGGGCAGGGGCTTTCCCTTCCTGAGATCAAAACCAAGCAGGAAGGTTGGGTTGGGTGGAAAGAGCCCCCACTTCCTAGCCACTCTCCTCAAACAGAGATGAGGCTAAGACAGGCAACATTGAAGGGGCCAGGCTGTTTCTGAGGCCTCTTGGCTCGGGCCTGGCACATGCTCACTGAGCATCAGCTACTGAGCAAGGTAGTTTTGTCTTCTCTGATCCAAGGGGTGCTTTCTCCCTTCCTCCTCACCTTGTGCATCCCTCCCCTGGCTCTGATGGGGCCAGGGGCTCTAGAACTCAGCTCTTCAATGAACCCTCAAATACTGGGCAGGATGCTGGATCCAAGCCATGCTTCCTCCACCAAAAGCTAGCAGTAGGGAGGAGAAAGCACTTTGCATGGAGGGCAGTAGCAAGAGGAAATTAAAAGGCTATCTGGAGGGAGGGGCCCACTGCTGCTGTCATGCTGGGGTCATCTAGCTGTCATCTAGCCTGGGGTGGGGATGGAATTGCTTCCCCTCTCATTCCACTCCCTGTGGCATCTTAGCTAAGGTGTAATACTCTTCCTCACCAGCCTGTTGCCCTGGTTTTGGCTGGAAAAGCTCCTTCTTACCTAGCAAAACCCACCTCAGGCCCCAGTTTCAGAACTCTCAGTTCAACCCAATATTTCCAAAACTGCAGGAACAACCGTCTCTCCCTCTGACCCTTCTCCTTCTGTTGGCTTCTCCCATTCGGACTGCCTCCCCCACCCCTGCCAGTGCCTCATCAATTTCCCCTAGTCACAAAACCCCAACCAAAGGGAACCTGCTGGGAGAAATCTTGGGCCAATAGAAAGCCATCTTTTCAGACAGGAAAGGGTCAAAACTGGGACTCCATAACCCAATCCATTGAGATAAAACTAGAAATTGATTTTAATAGGTACTGGTTTTATAGAAATGCTGATTTTCAGATTCTCTAAAGTGAGATTTTTGGCTTGAGTTACTTTTAAAGGAGTTTAATTTGTAGCTACCAATCTTTGTTTTAAAGAACTTGAAATCCTCTGTTTGCATAGTTGTACTAAAGGCACTGTCATGCAGGTTACAGTAGATAGTGTCTAAAAATTAGGATTAATTTAAGAAAGTTGCATTGTGCATGTCAGTTACAGGAAATGAACAAATTGACAGCGTGTGATACACGTGTCATCATGTCACACCACAGATTTCCACTTAAAATGTTAAGCATTTGTTTCTGACCTGGTGTGCTGTCAGGCCGATTTACTTTCTAGGAAGAAATTACGATCCAGGTTACAGTTCATTTGGGGAAGCTTGCTGGAAAGAATTCCATGGGCACCATGGGGACTACCACCTTTCATGACTGTGGCTCCTCTTCTGACAGAACCACTTGGTGCCGCCATGATTTTAGAATGGACTGACAAGGTTCTGAACTTGGGGCTGTTTCTACACATGGGCTGCAACATCCGGAATAATATTTCAATCTTTTCTTTTTTTTTTTTTTTTTTTTTTTGAGACAGAGTCCCACTCTGTCACCCAGGCTGGAGTGCAGTGGCACGATCTCAGCTCACTGCAACCTCTGCTTCCCAGATTCAAGCAATTCTCCTGCCTCAGCCTCCTCAGTAGCTGGGATTACAGGCATGCACCACCACACCCAGCTAATGTTTTGTATATTTTAGTAGCGATGGGGTTTCACAATGTTGGTCAAGCCTGGTCTCAAACTCCTGGCCTCAAGTGATCTGCCCGCCTCAGCCTCCCAAAGTGTTGGGATTACAGGCATGAGCCACAGTGCCCAGCCTATTTCAATCTCAGTTTTCCCAGAAACTGTAAGCCTCATGAGGGCAGGGCCTGAGTCTATGTCATCAAAGCCTAGGATGGTATCTGATACATAGTAGGCCCTTCCAGGTTCTCTCTAACCATCCTCTGTGTAGGTAGCAGTCTCAAGAGTTGATTTCAGATTGGGTCAGGACAATTCTCTGAACTTCATGAATATGCTTATGTAATTTTTTTCCACAACTCCTCTTTCTATCACGTTATACTTTGGATCTCAATCATGTATTATGATTGAAAGACCCTACCCTTGAGTTTTCCGGTTATCATAGAAAACGATCCCATTTCAGAGTTCTTCTTAAGTCCCTGGCTCTGGATTCCTACTAGGTCTTAAATATCAAACACCATGTGACCTTACATCAATCATCTGCTTAATTAGGTTTACGGTACTTGAAAGTTCATGTTATTCTGATTTTAGATGATATGTTTCTGTAATTCCTTGTACATATTTAGCATAACAATAAAACAGATGACATTCATTGAGCCACTATATACCAGGCACCGCACTAAGCATTGTCTATACATTATTCCATTTACTCCTCAGCATGATTCTCTGAGGTAGATACTAGTATTGTACTTCCTTATTTTGTAGAAGGAAACCAAGGCTCACAGAATCTGAGTATTTACTCAAAGTCACAGAGCTTCTAAGTGCCATAGCCAGACTTTGTCACCAAGCTGGGTTGCTGGCAAAGCCCATGTACTAATCCACACTGCCATACTACCCCCTTTCTGCATTCACAAAGTATTTCATCTCACTTTGCCTCTGAGAGGTAAACACAAAATTAACATAATCTGCATTTGACAGTAGAGGAAACAAGTTAACGTGATTTCACCAAGGGCACACGGTGGGACAGCTGAGCAGCAGAGGCTGGGCATGAAGTCCAGTGCTTGTTCTACTTACCACATTGTTGTTTATAGTCTCAGGGCCACCCTGATGAACTATAATACCCTGGAAGTTTGGGACTGAAGTGGCATCAGTTAACTGTTGGATTAGAAAATAAATTCTCATGGTGCAATTTCCCTGATCTCAACTGTGGCTGAATTGGAGGAAGGCAGTTGACTTAGCCATGCCCTTGTATTAAAGAGAGTCAATCTAATAGGCAACATGAAGCAAGAATACGGTGGAGCAATTCTTGCTTCACCATTTAAGGAGACTCAGATGGGCCTTTTCATGGAGATTATAAATCCAGGGCTAAGAAACCTCCTTGGCCAACTGTTGGGGGAACACATGGTGGTGGGCTATAAGGTGTCCACAGGGAGTTATCTTCTGCATATGACTATGCTGCTATGCTGCCACACAATGACGAATCCCTGGCTCGCTCTCCCAACTTCTTGAGGGCTCCATGTCCTTGTATATAAATTAAGGAAGTTGGAAACAGTCCAGCTCTGACATTCTATGGCTCCTTGATTTGAAGTCCCTTTATACAACCTCCAGTCCATGGCGAAATGCAGATTGAGAATTTACAGTGATGAGGGAGGCAAACTGAAGAGTTACCTCAATTGCCCTGATCAGTCATCTCCATGTCTGATATGGTGATTGAGAAATCTACTTCCTGGACCTCCAAATGCTATCCCTGGGCTGCTCTCATCAACCCATTCAGCAGCATGGCTGTCGAGAGTCTCTTCGTGGAGCCAGCTCTGCAGGGCTGAAGGACTAGATTCCAGAGGCAAGTCAAGCATTTTCCCAGCGGCCAGAGAGGAAACCTAATGTATATGAAAGTGCTTTGTAAATGGCAAAGAGCCCCAGATTAATATGTGCTCTCATCATCCCTAGAGCCGATGTCTTAGAGGCTTCTCCATCAGGTGACATCAGCAGTGCTAAGTGTACTAGCTGCATTTGGATGTTTAATTCTAGGTGGCTTTTTTTTTTTTGGTTGTTGTTAGTTTGTTTACAAAAGGCATGGGGTCCAGTTGCAAGTTTTCGTGCTTTTTAAGTAATATTTATTAAGATGGATAAACTTATTTTTACTTGGTAATCATTTTTGGAGGGAGTTCAGATCACTGATTTTCAAACTGAAACACTGAAAAGGTTTGAAATCAGTGCCTTTGTTTAAAGCCTCCTGGTTATTAGCATCGTGAGAAACTTTTATTTTTTCTAATAAGTTGCTAACAATCAAATCCTTGGCAGTGTCATTAATAGAAATGATATGACTGCCTAAAGTCAACTTTTAGCTGCTTCTGCCTTTTTATTTTCAGAAAACGGAATGCAGTAAACCCCTCAAGCTCTGAATTATTCTTGAAAGCTTTGATGCTTGGGCTCAGTGATGGCCATCAGAGATACAATTAGGCTGTGTTGTTCTGTGGGTGAAAGGAGAGCAGAGGCCTCAGCCTCCAGAACTTCTGCCTAATCACTTCACCTCCTGGGAACTGCTGTTCCAAAGAGGCCATGCTTCCCCTGCCACTAGGTAGTTGGTCCTTCCTCCTTTAACAGGAATCAAACCCGATCTGGATGATCAGGATGACCCAGAGTTGGCCTGGACTGCAACAGTTAAATGGCTGAGGAGACTTTCCACCACTATCCCAATGGTCCCCACTTAGGCTCTTTCTTCCATAAACCTGCAACCTCCTCAATGAATGAGATGTCTCTGGACCCACCACCAATCATAATGGGATCTACTGTGAACAGGCAAACAAGTATCTGCCCATTTCCACCCCATAGTCCACTTTGCATTGCTGTGAGGGATCCAATTTAAAGGTCGAAAAGCCTACACAATCTTCTGAGAGACTGCAGCTTAAGAAGAGGGCCATATCCCTCACCCAGCTGCCCTTCCAGGTGTCACACTTGAGCCTCGCTCAATAGCATCTCCTTAGGTCAACTGGCCACACTTTGAGACTTTACTTATCAGATCATGACATTTTAGTCCTTTTATTTAAGTTTCTCAGCAGGATGATGGCCCCAAGACAGCCTATTTCTTTTCTGCCAGCATTTAGGGTTTTTAAAATATATATATATAATAGAATATCAGCACTACCAGGAACCCTATTGATTAGCTATAGTCCAGTGGAGGCCCGGATTACTCATCAAGATCACACAGCTAGTCACATGAATCAAAACCATAACCAGGTCTCCTAAGTCTCAAATTATGCAGTCTTGAAATCTTAAGCCACTGCATCTTACACCATTTTATGTTATAAAATACTTGTCATTTTAACCATAAATTAAGGAAACTTTATACTTTGGAGAAAAAGAAAATTCCATCCAATAGTCTGTAATCAACTATCATCAATAAGTGCTCATTAAACTCCCAGTTTAAGGTCCAAGGTTCAGTAGACACTTGCCTTGGAAGAGGAAATGATCAGCCCTACTTGGAAAGCACATACAATTCTCTTTATTTAAAGCATGCCTTGCTGGAATGAATTATACTGACTATTGAGTGTAAGGTGCCAAAAAAAAAAAATTTTTTTTTTTTTTTACTAAGACTTCAAAAAAAAAAATAGACAATTGGATTATATAGGGCTAAAAAGCTCCAGCATAACAAAAGAAACAAAGAAAGTGAAGAGAACCTACAGAATGGGAGAATAAAGTTAAAGAATAAACCAAAAACAAAGCCACAGGCTCTAGGATTGGAAAAGTTCTGGCTGTACTTTTATTTCTATTATCCTCATTTGTAATGTGTATTTTCTCCGACATGGTATCATTTACATAGCATATGTAAAGTCCTACATGCAGCCCCCTTTCTGCCTCTCCAAATCTCCTATCATGATAGAATCCTTCCTTTCCCATTCTGATCTGCTGGATTGTGTATGGGAAAATGTTTCACCTAGGTCAAATGGAAACCATATTCTATCTCTGAAGCCGACAAAACTTTTGCTTACTTTTCTCATTCACCTCGAATACATCAGAGGCAAATGTGAGTGTGAAGAAAATCTTTTGATCTAATATTCGAGAGCTAGTGAAGAATGGAAATGTTACCTAGTATTTTCTTTCCATTTTCACATGCCCCAGTTTTGGTCAAGGTATCTCCTTTTAACCAAAAGCACATTTTAAATGAGTTGTTTTTTCAATGCATTAACCTCTATTACAGGCCTTCAAGCAGCCAGTTAGAACCGTTACATACACTCATCAAACTGTAGCTTCTAGAAGTCCACTGATAAAAAGATGATAGAAACTTTCTGCAGTAATTGTGTTTATAGTTAAAATTTTTTAAAGGTTGAACAGGCATCAGGACCATTTTATAGGAAAAAGAAATGTATAATCTCTGTGAGATTTACAAGAAAACCATAAAATAAGGAAGAAACTTCTTACAATAAGTTCATTAGGCAAGGGCCTAGGTTTCCTCTTGGACCTCCAACAGTACTTCAGTCAGCAATGAATTTGGTTCAGAGTATGTAGGTCATTGTGACGTGTAAACAGAGGCTTTCTATTCAAACTGGGGTAATATAGAAAAATTGTAAAGAGTTCATTTAGAGGTCCCAGATGCCAAAGAGTATGCCTACTGACAAAAAATGTAGGTAGCATTTTCTGACATTTTGAACTATATAAATATGTCCTCTATAAATATTGAAGCATTAACATGTAAATATCAATATCAATATTGATTCACTGGCATATAAAATTTTAAAAATTGCTGAAAATAGAATAAAAATTTTTGACTAAAAACATTGAAAAAGCTGTTGATATATAATACTAGTATATATTTTGAGGGTATATTTGATATTTTGATACCTGTATACAATATGTAATTATCAAATCAAAGTATTGGGATACCCATCACCATAAATATTTTTCTTTGTCTTGGAAACATTCCAATTCTTCTAACTATTTTAAAACAGACAATATATTATTGCTAACTACAGTCTCCTAACTGTACTATTGAATACTGGAACTTATCCCTTCCTTCTGATTGTATTTTTGTACCCATTAACCAACTTCTCTTTATAGTTCACTTCCCCTTACCTCTAAACATCTGGTAACCACCATTCTATTCTTTATCTCCATGGGATCCACTTTTTAAGCTACCACATATGAGTGAAAATATGCAGTATTTGTCTTTCTGTGCCTGGCTTATTTCACTTAACATATGACCTTCAGTTTCATCCATGTTGCTGTAAATGACAACATTTCATTTTTTATGGATGCATAATATTCCATTGTGTGTGTGTGTGTATATATATATATATATAAAACACATTTTCTTTATCTGTTCATTCATTGACAGATATTTAGGTTGATCGCATATCTTGGCTATTGTGAATAGTGTTATGCTAAATGTGGGAGCGCAGACCTCTTCAATATGCTGATTTCCTTTCTTTGGGGTATACACACAGCAGTGGGATTGCTGGATCATGAGGTAGTTCTATTGTTAGTTTTGTAAGGAACTTTCATACTGCTTTACATAGTGGCTGTACTAATTTACATTTCCACCAACAGTGTATGAGCACTTCCCTTTATCTGTATCCTCACCAGCATTTGCTATTTGTTGTCTTTTTTTATAATAGCTATTCTAACAGCCTCTTGGATAAATGCCATTTTAACTGGAATGATAGGATATCTCATTGTAGTTTTGATTTGCATTTTCTTAGTGATTACTGATGTTGAGCATCTTTTCACATACCTGTTGGCTATTTGTATGTCTTCTTTTGAGAAATGTCTATGCAGGTCTTTTGCCCATTTTTAAATCAGATTATTTGGTTTTGTTTTTTGTTATTGAGTTGTTGCCAGCTCATTTTGACAAAGGTGCCAAGAACATACTTTGGGCAAAGGACAGTTTCTTTGATAAACGGTGCTGGGAAAACTGGAAATCTATATGCAGAGGAGTGAGACTAGATCCCCATCTTTCATTATATAAAAAGTCAACTCAAAATGGATTAAAGACTTAAATCTAAGACTTGAAACTATGAAACCACTAAAAGAAAACACTGGGGAACACTACAGGATATTGGTCTGGGTAAAAAAATTTTTTTTTTTTACTAAGACTTCAAAAAAAAAGAATAGACAATTGGATTATATAGGGCTAAAAAGCTCCAGCATAACAAAGGAAACAAAGAAAGTGAAGAGAACCTACAGAATGGGAGAATATATTTACAAATTATCCATCCAACAAGGATTTAGTAACCAGAATATGTAAGGAACTCACACAAGTCGATAGGAAAACACATAATCTTATCATAGAATGTTGCAGCTCAAGGGAAACTGGAAGATTATGGATCTGTTATGGCATTTTGCAACTGAGGAAACGAATCAGAAAAGAAAAATGAGCAAATGAAGTTTAAAAGCTTTATAAAAAACTCACAATTTGAACCCATGTCTTTTGCTACAAACCTAGAGCTCATTCCCCCTCCATCACAATGCTTTTTCTGAAAACACACCAGTAGTCAGCATCCCCTAGAAGAGTAGCACAACTCTTAAAGCCACATAAACTATCAAGGCATTCCATCAAATGAAATATCAAAAAATGGGGAGACGTGATTGAGTCAAGAGCCACATGAAGAAATATTACTCAGCCATTACAGTTACTTACAAAAGGTTTGTAATAACCTGAAAAATGTTTTATTATGAAGGGAAAATGTATATTATGAAATCATATAAACGTAAGTCTGAACTACATGAAACAGATGCATAAGAAGAAGACTGGAAGGAAGCAAATGAACCAAAAAGTAAATATAGTCTTCAGTCGGAGGCGAGGGAGTGAGATGTGGGTGATTTGTTTTTCTATTTTTCTGTGTTTTCCAAAAATTTTTATAATGCTCCTGTATTACCTTTTAAAAGAAATATATACATATATATTTTATTTTATTTTATTTATAAAAAAGGGTTAATTCTGCATTCAGATTGGGATAAGTCATCCACAGAAGTTCCCTAAGGCCAATCCTCACTGGGTCACAAAAATCTGCCTTATATTATCTAAGACATATAAATTAGTAGAAATCTTCTCAGTGAGGTATATTCCTGTGAAGAAGTAGAAAAGACAATCTATTTTGGAGACAAAACCATTGAAGGAAATTGAAAGGGGGTGGGGAAATCACAGATGATATTTTTTGTTACACCTGATTCAAACTTATAGTCATACGAACACTGAAAACACAGCAAGGAATCATAAAAGAACCATTGCAGCATCTCAAGCCAGCAAACAGAACCTACGAAAGTGCAAGAATCTATGTGTGTGTATTTACCCCCTCGAAAGCTTAAGGCTGTACTTTACCCCAGGTTTTTACTATATTTCCTGGTGGATAGGTTCAGAATTTTTTTTTTAACTTATATAATTATGCTTTTTCTTTATTTTTCTTTTTTTCCTCAGAATGATAGCTTCAGAAGGGCAGGTACTTCTGTGTCTTTCTAATTTGTATTTTTTCTTTTAAAGAAATAACTTCAGACATACAGAACAGTTGCAAAAATAATACAGAAAGTTGCCATTTACCCTTCACACAGCCTCACCTAATGTAAATATCTTACATAATCATAAAACTTGTTTGTATTTTGATACAACTTATCAAAACTAGGAAATTACAATTGATACAGTGCTAGTAACCAAACCGCATAAACCATCCAAATGTCACTACTTTCTGCTCTCTTGACATTCTTTTTTCCTGAAGACCCAGTTCTGGATCCCACACTGCATTTAGTTGTCCTGTCACCTTGGTGTTCTCCAATCTGAAAGAGTTACTCAGTCTGTCCCTGACTTTCATAATATTGGTCAGTTATTTTTAGAATGTCTTTCAATTTGAGTGTATCTTATGTTTTCTCATGATTAGATTGAGGTTATGCATTTTTGACAAGAATATCACATAAGTAATACTGTAACTTTCTCAGTATGCCTCATCGTGGATTTGGTGATGTTATCATTGGTGACGTTAACCTTGATAAAGTGTCTGCTGGCTTTCTCCACTGTGGTTTTCTCCTGGTAATTAATAAATACCTTGTGGCCGATACCTTGAGACTATGAAAATAATGAGTTTCACCTCACATCTTTACCCATATGGCTTAGTCAAGTTGGCATGTAAAATTAACCATCACAACAGGTGAGGAAACTGAGACTTCAAGAACTTCATTAACTTGTTCGACATCACACTGCTGATAGGTCGCAGGGCCAACACTCAAATCGAGATCTGTTCTGTAATGTTCCACTCCTTTCCTGGACATCTCCCATTTAGAAAGTGAGAAGACTCAAAAAACGCAAAAGCCTTACTGAAGTCACAAAGTGGGCTGGGATGACACAATATCCAGTGTTTACTGACAGCTCACTTTCCACCACATTGCTTTGGAACACTTCAGCTTAATCTCTCCTTATAGCTAGTCCCTTACCCACAGTCTCCCTAAGCATGTTTTCCAATGGAGAGCCAAGGGTCAGTACCAAGTGAACCATTAGAAGGGGAGGGATTTGAACAAACAATTGAGTTTACTATCCGCTGATAACAAAAAATGACTAGGATTTTGTAGTTCTTCATAGGACCTAAAAATATCCTATGGTGAAGTATATCGGGATCACTATTAGCTCCTCTGTATTCAAATTTAACATTTTAATCAGTGGGTTTGATTAAGACCTAAAGATCATGTTTGTCAAGTCTGAGGAGGCCCTACATTATGAGGGGCTCTTATGATAGAGGACTAAGCTGGTTCAAAGTACATTTGACCCTTGAACAACACAGGGGTTGGAGCACCAACTCCTGGCACAGTTGAATAGCTACACATATACTTTGACTCCCCCAGCACTTAACTACTAATAGCCTACTGTTGACCAGAAACCTTACTGACAATTGAAACAATAAATTAACATACTTTGCATGTTATATGCATTATACATTGCATTCTTATAAGTTAGAGAAAATTAAATATTATTAAAACTATCATAAGGAAGATAAAATATCTTTAAAATATATTTACTATTCATTAAGTGGAAATGGATCATTATAAAGGTCTTTATCCTCATCATCTTCACATTGAGTAGTCTGAGGATGAAGAGGAAGAGGAGGGGTTGATCTTGCTGTCTCATTGGTAGCAGAGACAGAAGAGATGAAGGAAATAGAAGGGAAAGCAGGGGAGGTGGGCACACTAGATGTAACATACTGAAAAAAATCCACGTGTAAATGGACTCGCACAGTTAAAATCCACGTCGTTCAAGGGTCAACTGGAATCCCCAGTCCCTTCCTTTCCTATGTCTATGCAGTAGTGCTCTACCTGCTCGCTGACCTTTTGCAAAAAAACTGTAGCTTGATCAGCAAGTTTTCTATAGTACGCTAGAAATATTTAAACAATTGCTTTAAAAGACCTAAACAAATTCAAATAGTTTAGTATTTCTTTGATGCTTGAAAAATTCCCCCAACAAAATATATGTTTAATCTAGAAAAACGTAGAAAATACAAATAAACATAAAAAATAAGTATTACCAGAAATCTTCCAATTTAAGGGCTGTGTGACCTTGAGCAAGTTACTCCACATTTTTGAACATCTTTTTTTTGTCCACTTACAAAATATCAGCTCAGGTTCTTGAGATGCTGAAATGGAAAATGACTATTAAATTTGTAACGGTGCCTAGCTTCAAAGTAATTGGGGTTTGTCCTCAAAAGTAATGGCAAAAACTGCAATTACTTTTGTGCCAACCTAATAGTTGTGGATTTGAATTTCCTTCTCTGCTTATTCCACGCTTACTCTCACTATCCCCTGTTTTAGGGATAAGCAAGTATTTCTCTTTTTTTAAATGATGTATGCCCAAAGCTATTTACTTATTTATTTTTAAACAAAGTATATTCTTTTTTTTTTTTTTTTTGAGACGGAGTCTCGCTCTGTCGCCAGGTTGGAGTGCAGTGGCGCGATCCCGGCTCACTGCAAGTTCCGTTTTCCGGTTTCAAGCAATTCTCCTGCCTCAGCCTCCCGAGTAGCTGGGACTGCAGGCACGCACCACCGTGCCCGGCTAATTTTTTGTACTTTTAGCAGGGACGGGGTTTCACCATGTTGGCCAGGATGGTCTCGATCTCTTGACCTCGTGATCCGCCCGTCTGGGCCTTCCAAAGTGCTGGGATTACAGGCGTGAGCCACCGCACCCGGCCAACAAAGTATATTCTTTAGAACACTTTAGTTTCACAACAAAATTGAGCAGAGAGTACAGAGATTTCCATACACCTTCTGTCTCCACACATACACAGCCTTCCCATTATCAGTATCCTCCACAGAGTGGTGCATTTGTTAAAATTGATGAATCTATATGGACACATCATTATCGCCGAGGTTCCATAGTTTACACTAGGATTCACTCTTGACATTGTACATTCTATGGGTTTGGACAAATGTATGATGACATATATCCACCATTACAGTATCATACAAAGTAGTTTCACTGCCCCAAAATCCCCTGTCTTCTGCCTATTCATTCCTCCCTCCTTAGTTAATCCTGGACAACCATTGGTCTTTTTACTGTCTCCATAGTTTTGCCTTTTCCAGAGATGTCATACAGTTGGAATCACGCAATATGTAGCCTTTTCATATTGGCTTCTTTCACGTGGTAATATGCCTTTAACTTTCCTCCGTATCTTTTCATGGCTTGATAGCTTATTTCTTTTTAGCACTGAATAATATTCCATTATCTGGATATACTACAGTTTATTTATCCATTCACCTACTGAAGGACATCTTAGAAGGACATCTTAGGTGCTCTAAGTTCTGGCAATTATGAATAAAGACATTATCTGTGTGCAACTTTTTGTGTGGACATGAGTTTTCAACTCCTTTGGGTAAACACCAAGAAACACAATTGCTTGATCGTATGGTAAGAGTATGTTCAGTTATATTATCTGACAATCAGTGGCTTGTCTTTATAAATATTATCTCTCTTTTTTTTTTTTTTTTTTTTTTTTTTTACATTTTAAAATATTATCTCTCAATCATCAGTGGTTTGTCTTGTCATTTTCTTGACAGTGACTTTCACAGAGCAGAATTTTTTTTATTTTAATCATTCCTAGCTCACCAGTTTTTTCTTTCACGCCGTTTGTGTCATATCTAAAAATATCACCATCAAACTCTAGGTCATCTAGACTTCTTCTTTACTATGTTTGTTGTTTGTTTTAACAGATGGGCTCTTGCTATGCTGCCTAGGCTGGCCTTGAACTCCTTGGCTCAAGCAATCTCTATGCCTCAGCCTCCCAAGTAATTGGGACTACAAGCACGCACCACCATGCCTAGCTTACTGTGATGCTTTAGTGGTGATTTTCTATTTCTCTCTTTCCTTTTAGATTTATCAATCGGCATTCTTTTGTTAGATTGAACTGCCTAACCCCTCTCCTCATTTTTTGAATTACTTATATCAATATGGATTCATGGATGTTAATTTTATTCTATAAACTATACTCCAATACCATCATTATGTATTTTATTTCGAAATTGTTCCATTTTCGGCCATTGGGGGTGCTGTCATTTTGGAATCTGGTTTTCTGTCTTTCTTTTAACTTTTTTTTTTTATTATTTCCATAGGTTATTGGGGGACAGGTGGTGTTTGGTTACTCAAGTTCTTTAGTGGTGATTTGTGAGATTCTTGTGCACCCATTACCCAAGCAGTATACACTGCACCCAACAGGTAGTCTTTATCCCTCACCCTCTTCCCACCCTTTCCCCAAGTCCCCAAAGTCCATTGTGTCATTTATATGCCTTTGCATTCTCATAGCTTAGCTCCCACATATGAGTGAGAACATAAGATGTTTGGTTTTCCATTCCTGAGTTACTTCACTTAAGATAATAGTCTCCAGTCTCATCCAGGTCACTGCAAATACCAATAATTCATTACTTTTTATGGTTGAGTAGTATTCCATCATAGATATCATACATATATACATATGTGTATCACTGAGTTACTTCACTTAAGATGATAGTCTCTAATCTCATCCAGGTCACTGCAAATGCCATTAATGCATTCCTTTTTATGGCTGAGTTGTATTCCATCACATATATATATGTAACAGTTTATCCACTCATTGGTTGATGGGGATGTGGGTTGGTTCCACATTTTTGCAATTGTGAATTGTGTTGCTATAAACATGCATGTGTAAGTATATTTTTTGTATAATGACTTCTTTTCTTCCAAGTAGACACCCAGTAGTGGGATTGCTGGATCAAATGGTAGTTTTACTTGAGTTCTTTAAGAAATCTCCACACTGTTTTCCATAGTGGTTGTATTAGTTTACATTCCCACCAGCAGTGTAGAAGTGTTCCCTGATCACTGCATCCTTGCTAACATCTATTATTTTTTGATATTTTGATTATGGCCATTCTTGTGGGAGTAAGGCGGTATCACATTGTGGTTTTGATTTGCATTTCCCTGATCATGTGATGTTGAGCACTTTCTCAGATGTTTGTTGGCCATATGTATATCTTCTTTGAGAATTGTCTATTCATGTCCTTAGCCCACTTTTTGATGAATTTTTGTTTTTTGTGTTTTTTTTGCTAATTTGTCATTGTAGATTCTGGATATTAGTCCATTGTCAGATGTACAGATTGTGAAGATTTTTCTCCCACTCTGTGGGTTGTCTGTTTACTCTGCCGACTGTTCCTCTTGCCATGCAAAAGCTCTTTAAGAATGTGGTTTTCTTTTGATATGCATCCATCCTTCTTGAGCACTTCCTTATTTTTGATTACCACAAGATATTCCAGGATCATCTTGTGTTTTCTTTGCCCCATCTCCAAAATCAATCACTTCTTTGAGAGCTCCTGGTTCCCTTTATGGAAGCAAGGAGTTTAGAGACCAAGATGTGGGCACTGGATGTATTCATTGCTACTGGGGTATTCTTGCTACTAGGTCTCCAGCAGACAGAAGTAGGAAGTGTGTGTGTGTGTCTGTGTGTGTCTGTATGGAAGTGTGCATGTGTGTGTGTATGTGTGTGTGTGTGTGTGTGTGTGTGTTTGTGCATTGCCTGTTCTTGTCTTTTTTTCCAATCCCTATCAAAGTCTTGGTCATTTGTTCCTCAATTTTTCTATTTCAACTTTTATTTTAGATACAGGGAGTATATGTGCAGGTTTGTTACATGGGAATATTACATGATGCTGAGGTTTGGAGTGCGGATCCCCCACCTAGATAGTGATCATAGTACCGAATAGGTGTTTTTTAAACCCAATCCTCTCCCTCCAAACAGCACCTAGTTGTCCACAGTGTCTATTATTCCCATATTTATGACCATGTGTGCTCAATGGCTAGTTTCCATTTATAAGTGAGAACATGCAGTATTTGGTTTTCTTTTACTACATTAGTTTGCTAAGAATAATAGCCTCCAGCTCCATCCATGTCTCTGCAAAAGACATGATATTTTTTCTTTTTTATGGCTGCATAGTATTCCATGATATGTATGTGCCACGTTTTCTGTATCCAATCTAACATTGATTGGCACCTCGGTTGATTCCATGTCTTTGCTATTGTGAATAGCATGACAATGAACTTATGAGTTCATATGACTTTTTGGTGGAATGATTTATTTTCTTTTAGGTATGTACCCAGTAATGGGATTGCTGGGTTGAATAGGAGCACTATTTTAAGTTATCTGAGAAATCTCCAGACTGCTTTCCACAGTGACTGGACTAAGTTACATTCCTACCAACAGTGTATAAATGTTCCCTGTTCTCCATAGCCTTGCCAGCATCTGTTTTTTTTCTTTTTGCATTTTAATAATAGCTATTCTGACTGGTGTAAGATGGTATCTCATTGCGGTTTTGATGTGCATTTCTCTGATTAATGATATTGAGCATTTCATATATATTTGCTAGCCATTTGTATGTCTTCCTTTGAGAAGTGTCTGTTCATGTCCATTGTCCATTTTTCCATGGGATTATTTTTGCTTGTTGATTTGTTTAAGTTCCCTGCAGATTCTGGATATTAGGCCTTTGTTGGATGCATAGTTTGCAAATATCTTCTCCCATTCTGTAGGTTGTCTGCTCTGTTGATAGTTTCTTTTGTTATGTAGAAGCTTTGTTCCTCAATTTCTAAGAGTTTTTATATAATAAGGATATAAGCCCTTTGTCTGTAGTGCATGTTGCAAATATTTTTCTCCTTGTTTATCAGATGTCTTTGACTTTAATATAATATTTTTCGTGTATCTTTTAATTGTATGTAGTCAAATTCATCAATCTTTTCCTTTTTGGCTCTGGATTTTGGGTCTTAATTAAAGTTTGTTTACATTAAGGTTAAAGAGGAATCTCTCAGTATTCTTCTACTACTTGTAAGGTTGTATTTTTGACATTTGCATCCCAATCCATTTGGAGTGTATTAATGTCTTTTATGTGAAATGAGGATGTAATTAATCTCTTCTTTTTCATCAATTGGCTTCCCCAAGTTTTCCACAATGACCTATGAGAAAGTCCTTTATTCCATCTTACCTTGGTGACTTAACACTTTTCTCACATATTAAATTATTGTTTTCTTCATTTTAATAAATTAATAATGAAATTTGTTGAAGGTTTTTTTATCACCTGTGGAGATAATTGCATTTTGTAGATTTACTAATATAGCATATTAATAAATATTCTATTGTTGAAGCAATCGTACATGCTTGGAATAAATCTCACATGATTATGGCATATTATTTTTATGATATTGCAATCTATTCAGTATTTTATTTAGTATTTTTGCATTATAATCATAGGTGAGACTATTCTCTAGTTTAGTTTCTTAATATTATATTCCTGATTTAGTTATTTATGTTAAACTTGCCTCATAAAAAGTAATTAGAAAGTTTTCCTTCCTTGTCAATGCTTAGAAAGAATTTATAGCACATTGGGACAATCTGATATTTGAAAGTTTGGTAGAATTTCCCCATAAAACCATTTGAGTATGGCATTTTAAAAAATATAAGGAAAATCCTTAAAACTTTCTCTATTCCTGTGAACATTGGTCTGCTTAAATTTTCTAAATCAAATGAGCTTATTTTTAGTACATGGATTTTCATTAAAATTTATCCATTTTTCTAGGTTTTCAATGTATTTACAAGAGGTCTGAAAAGTAATATCTTTAGATTTTATTTAAATTTCTTCCCTCTTATCAGCTCTTACTTTGTGTGATTTTACTTTCTTCTTTGTTTCTTTAGTTAGTTACTGATTTTGCTGTTTTGGTAACATTAAGAAAAAAATCTCCAGTATTTTTTATTGATTAATTAGACCTACTTTTTTTCTATATTCTGCTTCATTAATTTCTATTTTTAACTTTACATTCTTCCTTGTTCATTTGTTTTGTTTACTTTGTTGTTTATTTTTTGGTTTTTCTCCTTTTAGTTTTTTAGAGCTGGGTATTTCATTTATTTTCAAACTTTCACTTTTTTCAATAAGTGTACAATGTAGTGAATTATCTCCTAATTCACTGTTTTGAGTGCATTCCATAGATTCTGATAAGAAATATTTTTAATGTCATTATTTTATGTTTTAATTCTATAACATCGATTTACATTTTCTCTTACATTCAAGAGTTGTTGGTCAGGTGTGGTGGCTCACGCCCCTAATCCCAGCACTTTGGGAGGCTGAAGTGGGTGGATGGCCTGAGGTCAGGAGTTTGAGACAAGCCTGGATAACATGATGAAACCTCGTCTCTACTAAAAATACAGAAATTAGCCAGGCATGGTGGTGCATGTCTGTAGTCCCAGCTACTCCGGAGGCTGAGGCAGGAGAATCACTTCAACCTGGGAGACAGAGGTTGCAGTGAACCAAGATCATGCCATTGCACTCCAGCCTGGGCAACAGAGCGGGACTCCATTAAAAAAAAAAAAAAAAAAGTTGTTTAATAGAATATTTTTTTGAATTTCAGGTTGAAGATCCTTTTCTATTTTTGGGCTTTTTAAAAAACAATGTCTTCTTTCATTCCATTGTGATTAAAGCATTGCATGCAATATTTTTACTTCATGGAAACTACTGTTATAGCTTTTTCTGAATGTAGCCAAAACAGTATACCTATACTTTAGATTCCAATATTCATCAGTATTGTGCCTGTGCCACATTGATTAAAAAAAATTTGTATTTGCTATTATAAGGAAATTCAATATATATCCATAAAATACACTCTATTGATTGTGTTGTTTAGATTTTCTCTCTGTTTGCTTATGTTTTGTCAATGTGATCTGCCTTGTACTGGAATTGGCTTATTAATTTCTCCCATTATTAAATGCCATCTCCTGTAGTTTTTCTTCATAAAGGTGGTCGCTATCTTATTTGGTGCATAAATATTTATAAGTCATATATTTGTATTATAAATTATGACTTTTAGCACTAATATGTATCCTTGTGTCTATAAGAAACCCACTTTAAATACAAATGAATGGTTAGGTTAAAATTAAAAGCTGAAAAAAGATATATCATGCAAACACTAACTAAAAGGAAACTATATTAGTTTCAGACAAAGTAGACTTCAGAATATCATTAGAGAGAAAAAGGGAAATTACATAATGATGAAGGTCAATTCTTCAAGAAGACATAACAATTAGAAAATGTATGTGCATTTAATAACCGAGCTTCAAAATACATGAGGCAAAAATACTGATCAATTTGAAAGGAGAAATAGATAAATTCATACTTAGAGTGGGAGACTTTAATAGTCCTCTTTGAGTTATTGATAAAACAAGATGGCAGAAAATCAGAAAGTATACAGATGACCTGAACAACACTATCAACCAACTTTACCTCATTGATATTAATAGAATGTTCTACCCAGCAACAGCAGAATACACATTCTTTCCAAGTGCACATGGTAGGCCATGTTCTGAACCATAAAACAGCAGCTCAACACATTTGAAAGAATAGAAATAATAAAGTGTATTTTTGGACTATAATGGTCTTCACATAGAAATCAATAACAAAAAAGATACCTGTAAAATACCCAGATGTTTGAAAAATAAGCACATTTTAAATAACACATAGATCAAAGAGGCAGTTGGAAGAAAAATTAAAAAGTCTTTTGAACTGAATACATTTTGATACTGAATATCAAAATCTGTGGGGATGCAGTTAGATGTAGTGCCCAGAGGTAAATTTATGTCATTAAATGTACATATCGGAAAAGAAGAAAGATCCAAAGTCAGTAACCTGATTCTACCTTAAATAACTAGAAAATAAAGAGCAAATTAAACCCAAAGTTAAGAGAAGGAAGTAATAAAAATTAGAAGAAAGATCTAGTCAATTGAAAAAATAAACCACAGAGAAAATTAATTTGTATTCTTCAGTAAACATCTATTGCCTACATAACAGGGACCTTTCTACATTTTTTCTTTTTACTCTTCTCCTCCTCCCAATTTTAGTTACATTATTTCCACTTTATCACAACAGATTATTTGTGTGCCTGTATATGTCACCCTCATTCATACTTTTTGTCTTAGCTGTACTTTTATAGTTTTAATATGTCATCATAAATTATTTTGCAGAAGTTTCACAGTCATAACTTGATCGGGAAGAAGCTTATCCCTAGTGTACTCCACAGAACAACCTGATGAATACCAAATTCCTTAAATTATTGAATGTTGAAATCTGGTTTTCTAGTTTTGAAACTTGAAGGACAGCCTGATTGTGTTAATATACACAATTCTTGGTTCATACTTTCTTTCATTGAGTGTTTTATATTTCAAAATGCTGCTTCATTGATGTTCTGCTTGTACGTTGATTATGAAAATTCTGTGCCAGTCTAATTGTTTTGTAAGTTAACTGATCTTTTTGCCTACTGGCCTTGAAGATTTTACTTTTATTTTTTAAATCTATTCATGTTATCAGGCCTGTTTTAGAGTTGAAAATTCTTTGTTAATTTCCCTAAGTACTTAGGGGTCAATGTAGGCATTTTTCTATTTTGGGGCAGATATTTGTTTCATAGTTTAAATATTAGCCCTGTTTCAGCATTTCTGCATTTTCTTCTCCAGGGTCTCCAATAATACAAACACTATTCCTTCTTTGCCTCTCTCCCATTTCCACTACCTTCTTTTTGACCCTTTTTACTTATTTTTTATTGTCTTTTAATATTTTTGTTTTTTTTCTCTGCCTTTTTCCATGCCCCTTATTATGTTTTCATTTCAACCTATTCCTTCTCCCTTGGATCCCTTATAATTTATTCTCCTAAGATAATTTTGTGTTTTCTTCCATTTATTTGCAGAGTTTATTCATCTGTCTTTTTTTCTTTTGTTTAGTCCATTTCTACTTTTAGTTTTTAACTTTCTGACTCAAGGTAGTTTTTTATAGCCTCAAGGGCTTGTTTAAATATATTTAATTCTGTTTTGGTGTGTTGACTTACTTCTTTGTATGATTCACAGGATTTTAGTGGAGGGGGGGGGTTCCTCAGTTCATATGTATGTTATTTGTTTCCCAATTTTTTGCCATAGCTTTGTTAACTTCACTTTTCTTTTGTTCTTTTTTATGGTATTGAGTTATTTTTATAAGACTCCAAATTAAATGCCATCTTTTTTTGTCAGTATAGCAAGGACCAGGTCCTTTGGTTATAATGTTGGAGTTGTAAGTGCTTAGATGATGTGGTTCTCTTTTGTCTTGCAGGGCTGTAAAATTCCCCCCTTTGCCTTTGTATTCCTTATGACTACCCAATTGCTGAATGATACTTTTCCCTTCCTTCTTACTTTTCTTCTTCCCCGCCAAAGCTATGTGTTTTCGAAGCCAATTCCTGTTACATCATGCCTGCCTGCTTAAATAGTGTCTGACTCCTTTAAATCATATGTGCCCCTTTTGATTATGTATAATTTTAAGTTCTCTCCTTATAGTTCATGTTCTGATCTTCCTAGAAATTTTTGTTTTAGTATTTTCAGGATTAAAGTGGACTTAGTCTTTCTGGAAGTAGATTTAAAATAAACTTAGCACATTTTTCTAGCTTCCCTGGTTTGTCTTCCCTGAGGCTGGTTTTTTGTTTGTTTGTTTAAAGTCTGCCTTTGCTGGCCATAGAGTCTTACACAGGACAGGCATGGGCCAGGACCATGAGAGATCACTCTCTGGGAATTGGTGAATTTTCTCTTTTCACTTGCAGTTAGTTACTTTGAAGTTTGGGCATTCTCTGCCCTTAAGCTATGCTAAGGACATGGTTTTTATGTTGATTCATTTTTTTCATTATTTTTTGTCATTTTTGTAGGCTACATTAGGAGGCAGGTTGCTGTACTACAATTACTACTAGATGTCTGTTTATGTTTATCTTTTTAAAAGAGATTTAAGGCTGTCTTTTTTCCCAATATTTTAGATACTAACTTTATTCCCTTTTATGGAGGGTAGAAAATAACAAAAAATATTGCTATAATTCAATAGAGATTAAAATATAAGAATTTAAATTTGAGGTGGAGAGACTGCCCATTAGCAATGGACAATTCAAAATTTTAGATGTAAAAATGATGTCTAATAAAAAATTCTGTCAGGCTCCTCCTTCAAATATACTGTATTAATCTTTTGCTTTTCCAATCTAAGTGATGTACAGCATGGGCATTTCTAAGGAAAAATGTTATTCACCTTTCTAAAACTGTTAATATTCCTTATGAATGTTCTTATACTCATTAGGAATGCTTTAGGTTGAAAGTAACTAATACCTGATGATGAGTATAGTTCGAATCTATGAGGATATTCACTATGAACTTAAAAGAAGTGTGAAGTAACGTAGTCTCATCGTTAAGCAGATAGCTTAACAGTGTCCTCAAGAATTAGGCTCTTTCCACCTCTCTATTCTGTTACACTCAAAGTTTTGGCCTGTCTCTCTCTCTCTGTCTCTCTCTCTCTCTCTCTCTCTCTCTGTGTGTGTGTGTGTGTGTGTGTGTGTGTGTGTGTCTGTATGTGTGGTCGTAAGGTTTTATCACTTTACGTCACATGACGCTGCTATAGCATCAGACGTTATGTCTTCAATTTAGCAGGAAGAATGAAAAGGAGAGGACACATGTACTTTGTTATCTGGAAGCCACAATAATTTTCTCGAGTCTCAAACAAATTCTGACCAAACCTAGCTATAAGTACCTAGCCTTCCAACATCTGTAGGAAGCAGGGAGAAGAGAGTTGGAAATGGCTTTTGAATTTGCCAGCCAACAATGTGTTAAACCAATGGTTCCAAAATAGTTAGATGGTGCCACTAGCAGTTCTAGGAAAGACATGAAGGAATACTTCTAGTCGAAATGCTTTCTAAATGACAATAATTGTCATTGACACTTTAAGGCTATTTACTATAACCAAGATATGGAGTTCAAAGTTTTTCTCATTCTGACCATTCTGTTGTACTTACGCCCTTTGGCTTAAGGAAGGGGTACAAAGCCCTACTTGCATGAGTGTTTGGAAAGATGGTGCGGGCTACTCAGTGGAAATATAGGGAGTGTGCAAGCAAGGCACAGCCTACATAACTATAGCGCTCTGCTGCTTGTGCTTGGAGATGGTGACTTTGTCTGACCTGAGTGGTTAAGAGACTGATAATGTCACTGTGACATTGTGTCACTGAAAAAAAAAAGAGTACAGAAAATGACCTGGTTCCTTTTTAAGTGCTACCATTTGATAATACCCAGAGTGCCCTCTGCATATTCTAGGCAATGAATTGCAAAGACCGTTGGTGACTTATAGGCTTTCAAAATGCGGGAATTAGGATTAGGGAACAACAAGGCATCCAAATAGAATTTAGAAGCTCAAAGACATCAAATCACTTTTCATAAAGTCCTAATGGAAATATTGGGTATGGAAACTGATTTGGGCATAACCATTAACATATAACACTTATGAATGTTTCCACTGTTCATTCTGATATGATTCATCTCCTTATTTATCTGTTTTGACTTCAGTGTAAACTATGCCAGCTGGCATCCTAGTGGAATATGAACATTCTATATAGTTATTAAACAGCAACAAATTACATATTACACATGACATAAAGATAAACAATCAATGGTTTCTTCATTCTTATAGGAGAATAGAAATACTTTTTCTCAATACCGAGAATCTAGTACACGGCTCTGGCATTTTATGGTTTGCAAAACTTTCATTTGATCCTCCCAAGAAACAGAAGACATATTATTGTCTTTACTTTGCAGATGAGAATCATAGGCTCAGAGAGGGGAAGTGACTTGCCCACAGTCTCCCTGCTTCTTAGGGAAAGTAGCAGGACTTGACCTTAGGTTTCCTGAGTCCTCATCCATTGCTCTTTCCACCTTTGCAGGCTGTTTCCTGGACCGCTTTGCAGTTCAGGTTTCTGAAATAATATATTTCTGAGTAGTTTATACCCCTGTTGTGCTAAATAGAATTGAAGTCTCAGATCTGGGTCTACGTGGGACCACTATTTCAGAGAAGTTAACTGATTTCAAATGTCTTGGTCCACTGTTTCTGTCAATAAATAAGTCATTTGTCATTCTTATGCTAGTCTCCATTTTTTTTCCAGCTGGACATAAACTTAGGAGTTAACTTGTATCATGATGAAAAACAAGAGCTGATTTGCCAACAGCACAATCCTAACACTATTTACCTATGAAAGAAAGATAAACAGATAATGCAAAAAATAACCCAACCTTGATATTTCAGCCATGTAGCCATGTAAAGTCAAATAAAACCATGATAGAAAAAAATATATTTCACTGTTTGATTTTCTCCTTTATCCTCCTTAATAATACAAATAATACTGTACTTAAAATAATTTTTAAATGAACTACTAAAATGACCCAGTCAAGAGCAAGAATAGATTTGGCCAACGTTTACAACCAACATCAGTTTCCAAATTTCTCTAGGATAAACATGAGCTTATTGCATTTTAAGTCTGTATAATTTTACAAAATATGATGCTTAGTCTTCAAGAAAAATTATTTTAAGACTTAATAACTTACTTGGACAATACGTAGCATCTTCTTATCTGTATTTTTCTCAAATACACAGATTCACTGTTCTATTTTTAAAAGTCTCTGAAAAGGGCACTTGAGGTTTTCACAGATAAATGAATAATGGTTTGCAATGTTCACCATGGTAAAAACATAATATGCTTGTTCGCTATGACTAATTATTCTGAGAGATACAAATATGTGCACTTATGCTGAAAAGCTCTCTTGCTCTGCCATCTAGAATGCAACTTTTCATGAATTTTATCCAAATCTCTGTATTTAACAGCAATTTTTATTTGAAAAAATAGTTAAAACAATGAGTAGCATAGGAAAAAATAGAGAAGTAAAGGTCAACATTTCTATATTCTGGTCTTTTATCTTCACAATCTTCACATTTATTTTTACTGTTCCAGCAAGATTGGCTTCTATTTTCACTGTTTCAGCATCAGCAGGGTATTTTCTGTAACAGCTCCATATGGATCATGTACATGCTTCTTGGCTTATGTCTACTCATATGTTCATGATTTAACACCGAATGGAAATTACAGCCAACTCTCAATAACCCATAAAAGAGAGGAGCATTGTAGTACAGATAACTCAAGAAGTCCAAAAAACCTAAAGTCATTTTTGTTTGACTTTGGAAGTGTTCTCTAGCTTAGCTTAGAATACTTTGTCTTTTTATTAAGCCTACTTTCCTAATTGTGTTTTATAAGTCAGTCTTTTCAGCAAATGAGAATGTAAATAATTCCAGTCAATGGGGGAAGTTGATTTGGAGGAATGTTGCATGGGGTTGTGGGAAGCTGATAGAGGCATTAAAAAGTAATGCAAGCAATTCACAAAAAGAATACCGTACATATGGATAATCAGGCATTGATTCTATTATACTATATTCAAAAGGTGAAAATTATGCCTGCTTAGTCTTGTGCATGAATACCTGGGAGAGTCTTATAAACTACAGAAAACACAAAATAACATTTCTTTATGGAGGCTTGGAAGTCTAAGGTCAAGGTGCTGACATCATCCTTTTTTACTGGTCTTTACTTTGCTAGATGGAAGACATACCATCTCAGTCAGGTCAGGGGCTCTCTCTTTCCACTTACCTCTGGGGTTCCCAGGTCAAGCGTACTGATCATAGAGTAGGCACCATCTTGTCATGTTGGCACCCTGCATTAGTATGTTTTGTTTTGTTACAACAGAACGTCTGAGGCTGAGTAATTTATAAAGAACAGAAATGTATCCTCTCACAGTTATGGAGGCTTGGAAGTCCAAGGTCAAGGTGCTCCGCAAGGCTGAGGTGTTTGCCCTGGCTGGGAGGTTCATTTCTCTGCGTATATTAACCCCTTGTTGCATTATTTTGACTATGATCATCTATTTCTAAAAATGACATACCCTACTAAGAAGCAAGGTGAAACCAAAGGCATCAAGGAAAATGTAATATTAGCATTATGCAATGGAAGCATTCAAATGAGATACTGCGTAAAGGTAAGTCAGTAAAGATTTAAATAAGCTAGCCAGAATTCCAAACATAGAAAGGAAATAAGATTCAATATTTCTTGCATAAGTAGGGGAGACTTTTATAAATAAAAGCACCTCATGTGTGCTTCTACAAAGTGTTTAAGTTCTGTGTCTTAGATAGTTGTATAAAGCTTGACAAAAATAAATTTGACTCCAATATTGGCTCTCTACCAGGTGCCTTTTTATTAGCAAAAAAACCAAACCAAACCAAACCAAAACAAAACAAAAACCCAACGTAGTCATGTCATCCAACACTTGCACCGTACCTCCTATGGTTTATTTTAGCGTGGTCTCTTATTATCAGGGTTGACATTGGGACTGGATTTTCTTTGATTCCAAATCCATGTATTAGCTGGGTGTTTCTTCTGTTCAATCCTAGATCTTTTTTAAATTCATTCCAGAGCTGTCATTTTAATGTGGTTTAATATGGAAAATTATCAGTAGAAGATGGATTCAAGAAGGCACAAGTTAGAAGTGAGAAAGAGGTATGGCAATATACCCTATGAAGATATAATCTGGTCATCAGCTAGAAGAACCGTCTGTTTGAATCAGAGATGGCACAGAGCTTAGCTGCCAAATCAATTCCAGGCTTAAGGGTTTAAGGTATCTTTGTTCCAATGACACACCAATCTCTGGATTCAGTCTTCTTTCAGAAACAGTTTCTAAGATGTTCTTGGAGATTTCTTGTCACTGAGGGTCTGATGCCTGATACATTTATTTCATACGGTAAGAAATAACACCATGTGAAAATAGCTTGAATGAATGCTATCTAACTTTCTTGGGAATAAAATGACCCTCCCTTGCTTTTTTCTGGGAAATCTGCCAGATAAGTGTTGAAAGGCTGAGGTGGCAAAGCTGAGGTGTTTGCCTGGCTAGTGCATATTACGGTTGTGACTATTAGTAAAAACTAAACATGAATCCCTGGTGTGAATCTCAGGCCTTAAACACAAGTATGTAAAATGTGTGGCTTCTTTTTGATAAATCAATTTAATTCCTTTTTTACTGGTCTTTACTTTGGTAGATGGAAGACACAGCATCTCAGTCAGGTCAGGGGCTCTTTCCACTTACCTCTGGAGTTCCCAGGTCAAGTGTACTGGTCGTCAGCAGGCACCATCTTGTCACGTTGGCACCCTGCCTTAGTATGCTTTGTTTTGTTATAACAGAATATCTGAGGCTGAGTAATTTATAAAGAACAGAAATGTATTCTCTCACAGTTATAGAGGCTTGGAAGTTCAAGGTTAAGGTGCTGATATCTGATCTGGTAAGGGCCTTCTTGCTACGTCCTCACATGGCAGAAAGCAGAAGAAGAAACAAAAAAGAAACTGAACTTGCCCTTGTATAACAGCATTAATCCCATACATGAGGGTGGAGCCATCATAGCCTAATAACTTCTTAACGGCCCTACTTCATAATACTGTTTCAATGGCAATTAAATCTCAACATGAGTTTTGGAGGTGAAAAACATTCAAACCACAGCACACCCACACAAGTTGTCACTGTTCTGAACCTCACTCTCCACTGTGGGCCCTATTCCCATTCTGGCTTTCTCAGCTCTGGACTTCATCTCTGGTGTATGGGAAACCATCCAACTCCTATTTCTTGCTGCTCTGGGACTGAGGCTGAGAGGCTACCTCTGTATCTTCAGCCTAGGTACATCCTCATCCATTTCAAATCTGTTGCTCCTGAGCCATGTTGGGTTTCAACAGAGAGGTCTTTGAGGCTCACTACTGCCTATTCCACTACCTGCAAAGTGTGGCACAAGTCACATCTCTTCTTGAAACCCTAGAACCTGCCTACAGTTCCTGTAATCCAACCTTTCCCATGTTAGTCCATTTGTGCTGCTATAAAGGGATACCTGAGGCTGGGTAATTTATGAAGAAAAGAGGTTTTTTGGCTCATAGTTATACAGGCTGTACAGGAAGCATAGTGCCAGCATCTGCTTCTGGCGAGGACCTCAGGAAGCTTACAATCATGGCAGAATATAATGGAGGAGCCAGAGTGCCACATGGCAAGAGAGAGAGCAAGAGTTGCGGGGAGGTTCCAGGCTTTCTTAAACAACAAGCTCTAATGTGAACTACTTGAGCTAGAACTCATTCATCACTATGGGGATGGCACGAAGCCATTCACAGGGGATCTTCCCCCCCATAAAAACATCTCTCACCAGGCACACCCCCAATGTTGGAGGCTACATTTCAACAACAGATTTGGAGAGAAATAGCATCCAAACCATATCATTTCCTCTGTCCCCAACCTCAGGGCTATAGGGGAGCTGCTTCCGAGAGACATAAGCTCTTATTTCCACTCAATCTCTCTCCTTTCCCCCACAGGGTAAGCTGTGAGCTCATATCATGGAATTCACCCTCAGAACAACTAACATTTATCTAGTGGTTGCTATTATTACATGTCAGGCATTGTTCTAAATATTTTACAAACGTAAACCTCAGAATAACCCAGTGAGGCAGGTACTGCTATTGGCAATATTTTGGCAGGTGGAAAAACCGAGGCACCAAGAAGTTAAGGGCCTTGCCCAAGGTCACATAGCTAGTGTGTGGTGGAGCTGGGATTTCACTCATGCAACCTGTCTGTGATGGTCACACTTTGATAATGATACTACAGTCCCCTCAGAGAGTATATGCCAAGGGAGTGGGTGAGGAGGCTGATTCAGGCTGGTCGCATGCCTAGACATTCTAGATCTCAGCACTTGAAATGCACAAGCCATGAATTTGGCTCTCATTTCCTTTCCATTTCTGTTGTAGCATCCTTTCCCCGTGGCAATGAAAAGAACAGAATGGGAACGCAGTACAATATGTGTCCCTTTTGTCAGGGGGATAGCAGTTAATTCTTCATAATTGGTATTCTGCTGCACTTTTCAAGCACAGATAAGTTAATTCCCATCTCTGTCTCTAAGTTCTGTATCATGGAGTTTGCCCTCAGAACATAAATTTGCTCCACACAAAATTTAGTTCTACACAAAATGTTTTAACATTAATATTCAATTTTCAATGACAAGATTCTGCTTCCCTTATATATTTGTATTTCAATTAAAGAAAACATTAAGCCTGCCCCCCCCTAGTTACACTTGAATATTGAGAAACCTTGGAAAACCTGGTGAAAGGAGGACAAGTTATAGCAAAGGCCTCTGTGCTGTTCTTTCTGAATCCAGCCAGTTTGGTAGATCACCACAGATACAAGCATGAGGCCCTGCACGTAGTAGGCCTTCAAAAATAGTGGTTGATTGATTGTGGGATGCCCAAAAGCAGGGAAGATGCCAAATAGGAGAATTGCTCTTGCCATATGCTTGACTGGATGGTCACACATGGCTGAGCATGTTTCTTCTGCTCTCCATAGATGTGCTCCACTGTCACTGTGTGATATTTGTGACCTCTGAGGGCTCAGAGTTCATGTCCTCCTCTTCAAAGGCTTGGGTTCTATGCCCTTCTTTTCTTAGAATAACCCCAGAAGGGCAGTTAGGTTTTTAGAAAAGCTTTCTCAATGGGAGGTGATGTTGCCTGCACATTATACATAATAACTGAGTGGCTGGTAGGCTGTGACCCTATATTTTATAGCTCTCTGGTTCGGTTATTTTGTAAGAATGCCAGAGATGAAGGATTAGTGTGTTCTCAGCTTCCGGATGAATCGACAATGGTAAAATATTGACATCTCAGAGAGTCCAGCCATTTTTTTATGCAGCTTATGAAAAGTGATGACTTTTAGAGCTTCAAAGAGAAGCAGAATGCTACAACCAGCTAGAAATGCAGATACACACCTCTGCCAACTCCCCATTACAATTCTCTGTCTTTCAAATGGAGATTAAATGTAGTGCCAAAATGTGTCATCTGGTGTTGCATTTTTGTAATGTGGACAAATGTCGACAAAATTCATGTGGAGGCACAAAAATCTAACTATTTATGAATTAAAATTAAATGTAAGTGTTGCCACGGGTAGAAGCCTTAAATGCTAGATTCAGTGTCATTATCAAAACAGCAACACTTCCTCCCTGCAATCACCAATTCAAAGGGAGAAGGGGAAATTGCCCTCTCTGACAAGCTACTGTGCATACCAGACTCTATACTATGTACTATGTACTTTATGCCTGTAATCTCAATGGGTGCCATATATCAGACCTGATAAAAGTGAATTGGATGATTTTGGGACTGCCTACTGTGTAGGTAGTTGTTACATTTCGATCAGTCTAACAAACCCAATCACAGTTGTGGCAGGCACAAGCAACACATTTTGCCTTCAAAATGTGTTTGTGTCTCACCATGCTCCCCTGGATAAGTCTTGGTTCTTTTTCATCCATATAACTTCCCTCTCAAGACCTTTAGATCCTTGCCAGGAAGCAGAGGAGACTAAAATCTTCCTGTATTCAAATGTTCCAAATTGGGCTATCACTACCCTGGGTAGTAGGACAATAACTGTTATATATTTCAAATTCATGATTCACATTCACATTTTAATATGAAATTCTTCCCCCATATGCATGTGCATACAGTAATTTCAATGAAGTTTTTAATTTATTTCACTGTCAGTGGCTGCCTGTTCCAGCGGATCTATACAGGTAACACTGCCTCTTCAAGGGAGAAATTTCATTTGATGGGTGAAGTAAACCACTCTTGGAAAGTTGTTTACAGAAAACAGCTTTTCAGTAGCATGAGAAGATTATGACTTGAAGCAGATACGCCCAGCATTTTGTCTCAAGAATTTAGCCCAGCAATTGACCATGTCAAATATAAATTGCCAATCCTTGGGGAATGATGGCAGAGCGAAACACTGTAAGCTCAAAAGCTTCATACATTTCATCATCAGCAATATATCAAATACGGATTGCAGATCTTGATTTCATCCCGTCTGGACTCCCTATGTTCATGACAGCTAATTCCAACATTTCATCAAGCTTCCAACTCTACAAACCCTCCCGAGTTGGCAGCCTCACACCTTAATTTACTGACATGAGTTTCCTCAATTTTCTTCTCACTCATGCTAAAATTCCTCTTTATTAATTTTTTCTACCATCTCTCTTTTTACAATTCTCTTTCTTTCCTCTACTCCCTCATTGTCTACTTACTCCTGAACTTAGGGTTTATATTCTCAACATGCTACTCAACATTCTCTTTTGCAAGTAGTCATGATCCAATCATGCTCTTCATCAACATGCTCTTCCTCATTGAACTATGACCTATCGTAATGTTGACATTTCCTTTTAGAAACTCTTTTCCCTTGGCTCAGGCAATCTTATACAGAAATATATGGCTTCTCCTCTTACCTGAGGGCTCCTCGTTTTCTTCACTACTTCCTCTTCCAAAACTTTGTCCTTTACCTTTTCTTTCCCCTCTTTAGAAGCAAGGCTTCTAGTCTTAGGAAAAAATGGAAAAACTTCTGAGAGTTCCAGGAAATCTTGGTAAGTTCATGACAAATTGTATTTTGTGTGTACACCTATTTACTCATTTGGGTAAAAGGGGCCATAATTTAATTGAATTTCAAAGGAGTCCAGGACCCTGCCGAAAATGTTAACGCTTGGTCTATACTTCCTCCTTGGGCAATTTTACCATCATCCAATGCTGAAATGATTGCCTTCCAAATCTCAGTCCTCTACCTGACCATCCTCTTAATCTTTAGTTTTTTAAGTATCTCTGATTCTTTATGTTTTCTTCTGGTAAACAGTAGTACTACACATTACACATTAGTAAATATCTACTCTATGGAAGCTACAATGAGTGAGACGCTCACTTGACCAGCCCTCCTTGCCAGGTACCCACATGACAGCTCTGCACAAAAATTTTAAAGTGCACCTTTCAGGGAGGTCCAGTGCTATTGGGTACAGGGCTTAGTGACAGGATGGTACTTTAGTGGGATTTTTGTTGCCATTGTTGACTTTTCAGTATTGTATCTCCATCATGCCAAGCCTGCATTCAAGCTGATTTTTAAGCATCTTAGTCTGACTCTTAAGGACCTCCATGATCTCGTCTTAACCCTGTGCTTCTAGCATTATAACCCACTAATCCTCTCCAAAAAACTTCCATTCCAGGAGAGACTGGTCTGCTTACTGTTGCCCGGACAGACTATATGCATTTCTCCACATATTTGCTCACCATACTTTACCTACCCTAGAATCTCTGCCTCTCCAACATGTTTGACTGAGTGAGTCCTCAATACTTTCACATCTTAGTTCTACCTCTACTTCTTTTAAGAAATATTTTATAACTACTCCAGTGCTTACTGACCTCACCTTCCTATCAGATCCCATAGCCCTTATTCTCTGTATCACGCTGTTGACTGTGAATACTCTTCAGTGTTTGACTTCTAGTACAATGGCTCTCAAAATGTGGTCCATGGACCAACAGAATGGGCAGTACTTGGGAGCTAGCTAAACATGAAGAATCTCATAACTCACCCCAGACCTACCAAAAATACTCCACATTTTAACAAGATCTTCAAGTGATTTTTACAAATGATAGCGTTGAGAGGCAGTGCCCCATGTCATGCATTTGTAGTTGTTAAAATATCTTAGTTTCAGTCCCTGAATATACCTTATCTTTCATGACATTTTACTTCTGATCATGCCTTCTCTGTTCCCTATTGCTTTTCAGAACTCTATGTATTCCATGATGCTTTTCCTATATTCCCCATTGAAAGTATATCTCTTACTGAATTACTGTGATGCTTCTATTGCTCATTTTCTACATATATCTTGTATTAAAGGGCATTTTGTGTGCAGAGGTATTAACTCCTTTGGTAGATTATAAGCTCTTTGAAAGTAGGAATGGGATTTTCGTCATCTCTGATCCTTGACAGTTTCTGACAGAGTTCCTGACACCCAGTAGTTAAGAATAATAAATGTTTGTTGAATGAATGAATGAATGAATGAATGGCTAATTTAATAATAAATTCACTTGGATTATAGACTTTACTTGGGAAAAATGTGATAGATAATTGACCATGGGTCATGCCGTTCATAATTGCAATGTTTTCATTTTTCAAGCCAAATATTAATTATCTAAGCTAGTCATGCTGTTTCTTAATGACTTTTAAACCTGTACCACTATGAATACAAGACTGCATGAATTTTTAACAGTCTCCAAGTAGTTCATAATTAAAGACGAAGTGATTCAATGCACAGACTCAATCAATGCTTTTGTTTATAGCTTGGTTTTCATCTCTGTACAGATAACCAAGAAAAAAAGCTAACAAACCACAGAAAAACAAAGTCTGACGTTAAAGAAGTATAAAAAGTATCTCAGCAACAATTCTGTGTCTGAATGACTAGTAATGAAAGGGAAAAGTGTCAGTAGCCACTCAAGTTAATCAATATACTGACTCATCTACTCAACAAATCTACATGAATCAGAGGTCTTTGTGTTTCAAAGTTTATGACTCATTTCTCTTGAACTCTGTGGACCTAATCACAGAAACTAAACAGAGGAGAAAATGAAATGATCCAAATCCAATCTTTGAGCAGTGCAAGAAAAAAGAAACTTTCTGAATTAGAAATCATCTTCTTTTAGAGGCTTAACAGTTTGAAATGGATTTCTCCAATTTTCTATATAAGAGATCAGTCTGTATCCAGTTTCTGCCTCTGTCACAAAATACAACAGTTTCTTTTTGATATCAGAATGATGTGGCCTTATATTAGAAAGTGATTTTAGTTATTAAGGTGTTTTGAAAGTTTTTTGTTTACTGGCTAACCATTTTGGAAGATGATTTATCTATAAGATTGACTTTTGAGAAAATAACTGGAATACCTGGTTATACAAACATGGAAGTCCCCTAAAATTATATCCCACAGGTCTGCTGCTCTAGATTCTTCATTGCTAATATACTCAAATCTCACTAATTAGGCTAGTAAAGAGAAAAGTCAATGTAGCAGAAAGTATTTTCTTTCTTTTTTTTTTTTTTTTTTGCAGAGACAAGTGAACATTTATTTTGGGGTCTTTATTCCTATGTGTATTTCAAGTCTTTTTCAAAACAAGGTCCCAGGAATCTCCAGATTCAATTATGTCCCTGGACTTGGTCGACTGCTGCAGTCGTCTTAGGAAGCCTTGTACAAATGTTAGAGTTACTCATATGCCAACATTAAACCCTAGGATAGAAGAGGCGACAAAGCAGGACTCCTTCCTCCATGGAATGTGCTGATTTTCAGACGAGCAGCAGCCAATGTAGAAAATATTGGGAAGTTCTCCTTGGAGCTGGACTGTGATAAGCGGTGCTTGCCATGAACATAAGCTACTGTCTTTTCTTTGACCCTTCTTTTCCAGTTTTTCAAGATAAAGCAGGAAATAATCTTCTCTGAAGATACTTGACAAAAATTCCCAAAAATCAAAAACACATGCTTCCACTTCATTGATAAAATTGTACTGCAGTTTGGCACCTAGGTCTAGTTCAGCTGGTGGATGAGATGATTGATGCGTTCACCCCGATAACCAGGTGTGCCCATCTCCTTGAGGAAGCCCACTCTATTTTTGGTAGCATGATAGGCCACTGAGAGGTGGAAAGGGTGCAAGAACCATGAGATCTCCTGAAAATGCTTCCCCGGGAAGGCAGTTTTATGAATGAGGTCTTCCAAGCAAATGATACCAAACTTCCCCAGATGCTCCTCAATCACAGTGTTGTCTGTCAGAGGGATGATCTTATTCTTGACCTTGGCTTGTCCACGTTTCAAAATGATTCCAGGCCAGACATCAGATTTGGAAATCTCCAGGTCACATAAGGTTCCACAAGATGCAGCATTTTTAGGTTCTGTGAGGTGACTTTTATAAAGACACCACTAAAAATTTTCTTTAGGCGAAGTCTTGCAATGGTTCTCTGCACCAGTAAACTCACACCATTGATCCTTTCGATGTGTACAACAAAGGCCAAGGAATGTTTATCTGGCAATTCCAAGGTGTGAGGTTTTACTTCTACTCATCTGAGACACACCTTGTCACATTTCTGCCACCAAGAATCATATAGGAATGATTCCAGTTGCTTAAACCTGGGTCCTTTTCCTTTCTTCCGCTCCTTCTTTGCCAAAAGTGCCTGCTTTGCCTGGGTGGCTTTGAGGGCTTGATAAACCTTCCTCTTTTTCAGGAGATTTTCTGGAACCAAAGGGATTTTTCTTTGCCCTTGCTCCACCATCTTTCTAGTGTTGCAGCTACTCGCAGAAAGTATTTCTTAAGAGCTAGGCCTCATGAGCTATAGAGAGGCAGTAGAGAATAGTGGCTAAAAACATGGTGTTTGAAATTGAGGGGATATGGATGCAAATCCCAACTTGCTTTCTTAATGTTTGTGTAACACTATGTAAGTCCCTCACCTGTGAAGTGGGGGATACTAATAATGCCTGCAGGATTAAGTGAGAAAAATGTAAACAGTCCTAACCAAAGTACCTAGCACTTAGTGAGTTCTCTGTAAGATCTAATAATTGTTATAGTAGCTGTTAGTAAGGCTGTATCTCTGCCTTTCTCGTGCTCACTTCCTGCTCAGCAGTCTGCCTCATCTATGGATTCTTCCACCGTCCATGTCCTTTGGAGGCTCACTTGACTGTCCCTTTCTCTAGGCGACTGCCCTTTTTTTCCTCTTCACTATTCACACTGGGCTTGGACCCACAGCGGGCCTTGGGCTTGTTTCTTTAGATACTCTCAATGGCCACTACCCCTCTGCCTATCTCACGCTGATACTGCTGGTAAGGGGATCTTCAATCTAATTAATTTCCCTCTAGACCTCCACCAAACTTCCCTAACTACATCTCTAACCAAGGCCCTTAACCCGAGGAAGATGAAGGAACATGCATGAACAGAAGCAGAAACAGGGTCTAGTACAAGGCCTCCCAAAGTGTGTTCTGCACAGTGCTAACCCTCCAAGTTTTTACACAAGAAAAGATAGTTGTTGTTTTTTTTCTGGTAAAATAATTTGAGAAAATTTTGCATACTATTTGTTCTTGCAGCTTCGCAGTGCATCTTGGTATTTAGTGACTTGGACAAACGGTGGTGCAGATAATTAACTCTTTTAGCTCAAGGACATTTTTGAAAATACCAGCATAGCTCACGTTCCATGCCCATTGTAGTCACTTAGCAGCTGCTATAGCAAACATTGCCAGTCCCTGTGGCCAATAGAAAGAGAGCTCTGGAGGGTATGATATTGACAATTAATTTGTCTGCCCAGAAATGGTACATGCCACTGCCACTAACCACTCATTGGTATCAGTCATCTGGCTCCGCAAAACCATAAAGAAGCCAGGAAGTGTCATCTTAGCATCTGTATAGGAGGGGAGAAGTAGAAACATGTGGTGAACAGTATTAATGACTGCTACATTGAACCTGAATATTCCTATCTGTAAAATTGGAGAAAAATGACCTCTTATGAAGAATAAATGAAATATAAAAATAAAAGTCTTTATAAAATGAGAAGTGCTATGCACAGGTAAAAGATCATTACCCAGTTAGTTCGTGGGGTTTCTGCTTTGTGAGATCAGGATCAGAACATGAGCCACAAATGAACTGCATGGAAGTGTGGGTAGCAGGGATGATGATAAGCATAACGGGATGAAGAAGGATGGGTCCTAATACGACAAAGTTATGGGTAATGGCCAAACAAATTGCAGTGATAAGAATTATCTTTTAAAAAGGAAGAAGAAATTTTCTAGATAGAAGTAACCTTCTGTCCACTATGTCCAAAAGATCACATATTGAAAATGAGTATATCTGAGTTAATGGTGTTTTACCATAATTGCTCATTGAATTAAACCACAAAGGAAATCCTGTTTTTATTCAGAAATATGGTCTTCATAGACAATTTCTCCTCAGGCAGACTCTAGATGCTGTTTTCATTTACAAAAATATATTAGCTGTCATCTATCCTTCTTTTCTACCCCCGCATAGAAATTATGCAACAAAAGCTTTTCAAAAGGGAATACATTTGTACCACATAATTCTTAACACTTTAGAGCAGATTTCAATAGTCTGGATTCGGGAAATGCTATGGTCCAATTCCATTTGTCATCATTTATTTCTCCCCTAACAAACATGATCTGCATCTACTTGAAAATGACATGTATTTAAGTTGTAATTCATACTAAAAATACTGATTATGCTATATTGTAGATGCATCAGAAGCAAGCAAGATAGATTTTCACTAGAAATTTGGAAAATCCTGCTTATAGTCGTCTTCTTTGTATTCACATGTCCACATCAAGTTTTTTGTTTGTTTGTTTAATGATGCCTTCAATTTTCTAATTGAAAAGGATACTCCTAATGTTATTGGGCCATAAGGGGGCTATCAAGATACCTACACGTACAGTATCACAGAGTTTAAATCTAGACAGGCCCTTAGCCATGCTCATTAACAATTACAGGCCAGGGCCCCAAACAATTGCAAGGACAGTAGGCCTGGGGTGTGAATGGGTATAACAAGGTGGGGGGAGAAACAATGATGGAAAAGAGATGAGTCAACTGCAGCAAGTTCTTACTTAACATTGTCAATAGATTCTTGGAAACTGACTTCAAGTGAAATGACGTATAACAAACCAATTTTTTAAAATCAACATCATAAGGAAACGGTGTTGAAGGAAATTATGTTATTTGAAAACCTGCTATATGTCATTGTGCTTAAAGTTACAGTTTCCAAGAACCTATCAATGACATTAAGTGAGGACTTACTGTAGTGTCAATAGCAGTATAAAGTCTTCCCAACTTAAGATGTGAAAAGCGACAAAAGAGCACTGTATATGAACATCGAAGGAGACCTCACGGGGTAATGTATAGACAGTTGTTTCTAAGTACCAAACTCCACAGAAACATAAGTTGTCTAGTAGCAAAGTTATGGGTGCCATGAAGGTTAGTGGCCACAAATTTAGTGCCCCCAAAAGTTGTAATACAATTATGTCTCAGTATAAAACTCAAGAATACCCACAGGAAAGTAAAAATGTACAATGCCCTACAAACAAACAAAAAAAGTCAAAGTCTGGCATTTCATAAAAAATTATCAGACATGTAAAGAAGGAGAAAAATACCACCTATACTAAAGAGAAACTTCAATCAATTGAAACTGACCCAGAATTAACACAGATGATAAAACTATAGGTAAATATATCAAAACTATATTCCACATGCTCAAGAAGCTAGAGTAACGACTGAATATAGTAAAGATGGAAAATACAAAAAGATTCAAATTGAAATTTTATAGATGAAAATGACAATGACTAAAATAAAATATAAACTGGATTTTGGATTAACAGCAGATTAGAGATTGCATGACAAAAAAAATAATAAATTTGTTAGATATATAAATAGGAAGTATCCAAAGTGAAACATGGAGACAAAGGAATTTAAAAATAAATAAAATAGTGTCAGTGAGCTGTGGGATGACTTCAAGTGCCCTAATACATGAGTAATTGAAGTCCCCAAAAAGAAGAAAAGGAGGGAAGAAAACCTATTTGATAAATTAATAGCCAATTAATTTTCGATTTTGATAAAAAATATAAACCCACAATCAAAGAAAGAGGCTATTTATCATCCAGGTGAGAGTGAATTGTGGTTTAAACTGGGGTAGTTAGCAGTGGAGTTGGTTAGAAATGGTCAGATTCTACACATAATTTGGAGGGTAAAGCCCATAAGGTTTTCTAATGGTTTGGATTTGGAGTATGAAAGCTTCAAGGATCACTTCAAGGTTTTTGGCTAGAGAAAATGGAAAGCTGAAATATGACAAATGATTTTCACTTGAAAGGGACCTAGTCAGAATAGAAACCATCAGCTCAGACCTCAGCCAACAATTTCTCAACTTTATGATTTCGGAATCTGTTGTGTTAGTTTTTACTAACGGCCTTTGGTATCCACAGCAACCATAAATAGTTAAGATTTAAATTACTCATGTTGTCTTTCCAGGGTTCTTGAATGGGAATCTCTGGGACCTCTTCATTTAACCGGTTCCTAGCCTACTTTTAGACAGCATGGATTCTCATTAGAGATACAGTCATCTAAGCGTCCAAATGTTTTGGTTTGCCCTTTCATATTTATAACTCCTTTCTTAGAAACAGGGAGAACAGAAGGTTGTGTGCATTTCAACTGCCAGCAGCTTACCAGAATGGCAGTGTCCAGGGCTTCTTTCACTTGTTCCCCATGGGCTGTGGCAGAATGGTTTCCTAGCATTATTTACAACCCTGGAACATTCTATACTTTCGGGTCTTGCCTGAATGTATTCAAGAACTCATATATCACCTTGAGAGACAAGCAGGAGACTGAGAAATGGCAGGGGTGATTTCCTTTTAGATGAATTGACTTCATAAATAGGATTCAGATATGACAGGAAGCAGAAAAATTAAGAATCAGGGTATTTAATAAGCAATATACTTATAAAAGGATAACATGATGGCCATGTTTTTATCATTAAAAGAAAGTAAGAAAAAGAATAATGCTTATTTTTTTTCACTAATTAGAATGAAAAGCAACTTTTATCAGAAAAAGGCATAAGTTTACATTTATAAACCTCCCTCCTCGGTTGGCTTCAGAGCGTGTGCTTTGAGAAGTCTTCTGGAAATTCAGTATTAATCCCCCAGAAGGGTGAGATGCCAGAGAGTTGTCTAGGGCAATCAACTAACATAGGTTGAACTGTGGCGAAAAGTAAGCATAGCTTAGTGTCACAAACATGAATATAAGCCATTTTATTGATTCATGAAATTTCCTGAAGTCCTGTAAGGCACTGTGTCAGAGGCTGTACACATGTTCAGGAGAAGGATGGGGGAGGGAATAAAGGGGAGTCGAAAGAGAAAAGATTGATCAGAATTCTCACCTTACAGATAGTCACATGCTTATGGAGAAGATAAGCATACAACTATATTATAGAACAACTGATTTGTGCCTGAGGATCCTCATAGGGATATAGTCACGGTCTCCCAGGGTGTTTCAGCTCACTGACCATTTGCTCGGAAATCTACAAGTCAGCCTTCACATTTTGACTTTTTTGAATGGGCAATGGGCACCAGAGGTCTATCTATGCCTGGACATTTCCACTGCCTGACCTTGTTAGAATTGCCCAAGTTGGCTCTGTGGAGGCCAATTAGCCATGTAACCAAGAAGCAGCTAGTTAGAAAATAGGCATGGATCTATAGCTGTAAGTGAAGGAAATCATGTGGACTCCACCAAAACCAAAATGCAGACTGAAGTAAAACTTTTCTTTGGTCTGAAAAAGTTTCATAACCATCCTCAGGGTATGTTTCATTTTCATGCTCTGTTTGCATGCTTCATGGCTTTCTGGTTCTACTAAAAGCAGAAGTGCCAAAATATTTTAATGAAGTTTCTTCTAATGGCACTGAAAGGCCAGGTGTTAGCAGTCAACAACATGGCAGAAAGAGGATGCAGACATTCCTAAGAGACTGGAGGCTTCCCTTGAGGAGCAGCCATGTGATTGGGTTAAAGCCTCCAGTCTGCCTTTCTTTACTATGCTTTGGACCTATGGGCAGACCCATCCAGGGTCCTAAAGCATTGTTGATAAGGACATATTAATTTTCAATTTGTAAATTAGGAAAACAAAAATGTGCAGATATGATCTGTTCCTAGCAGAGTCACAAGCAATGACACTCTTAGTTCCTCATTGATTAACAAAATAGGAGAGCTTGTTTTTAAAGGCAGGCCACTATTACTTTACCTGATTTCCTGTGGACACTGCTGTGTTCACTCATCCAACAATCACATATTTGCCCAAAATTAATTTGAAAACAGGGGCTGTTAGGAGCTACAAGGGTCTGGGGTTCTGTAAAACAATTAGAATTCTATCTCAATTGTTAATAATTAACTTCATCCTCCCACCCTCAGATAGAAAACTGAGGATATAAGAAAAGGATATAAGGAAGTCATTGGCAGGTTTATCTCAAAGTTGGGAAATTTAACTTTTAGCTTATATTCATCAGCAGTGGGCAGTGGGAACAGAGAGTGAGGGATGAAGTTTCCTGAAGAAAAGAAGTTTGGCACATTCAAGGAACCACAGGTATCACACTCTGGCTGGACCACATTGGTGGGGGGGGTGCTGCTGGACAGCAGCTAAGACAGAAGCTGTACACCAGACCCAGATCACAAAGGGCCTCATAGCCCACGTAAGACATAATGGACTTTTCCCAATAGCAGAGGGAGTACTGGCAGGAAATAGGAGATAGAAGAGTTGCAAGTTGCACAGTGGTGGTTTGTGTTGTTGTTGTTGTTTTTGCTGTGGTAAGGGGGATGACTTGAAGGTGGCATGGATAAAGTCAGGAAGGTCAGGTTGTAGCAGTGTAGGGCAGTTATGATGGAAGCCTGAATAGGCACACTGAGTGTGGGGGATGTGTTCATTCACCTAACAGACATTGCTTGTCCATCGTACACCAGGCACTGGTCTTGATCCTGGGCAACACTGGTACACAAGAGAGAAAGTGTCACTATCTGCATTCTGGTGGCGGAGGAGAGAACTAGATGATTATGCCTTTTCCTATACTTTTTTCTTGTGCTTTGGGTTTCAGACTTCTGTGCAATATAACCTTTCCCACTGGAGTGTTAGCAATTTGAGAGTAGGAGCCACATCTTATTTATTTTGACAGCCCCTGATACTAGCTAGAATATTTGCATGAACTTAGTATGTACTCAATATGTTAGCTGTGAGACTGCATATCATGCTATTATGAAAATTAATGAAATTATCTCCATAATGGGCCAAAATATAAGTTCATTATAAAAGGCGTTATGCAAACCCAAGTCATTTTTGTATTGTTCTTCCATTCTAACCTTACAGAGTAAAACAATTCATATAGAAAAAGAGGAATTTTAATCCTCTTATAAATCCTTCTCTGTTTAAAGTGCTCAAAGCATCGTGTTCTTTCCTCTTTTGCTGCTTGTCAGTATTGTAATTTTACATTCATTTATATTTATTTCAGTAACAATTCTTTTCCCCTCAAAGACTCTGAGTTCCTTTAAAACACGGATATCTGGTTTTGTCCAACATTGCATTTCCAGCAGCCAACACAGAGCCTAGCACATACTCAATAAACATTTACTTAATGAATAAATAAATAGATGGGTGAAGTGTTGTAGGAATGACCAATTAATTTCAACTGAACAAGATGTACAGAAACGTCCTGGGTCCTGAAGAGGAGGAAATTCTTCCAAAGTGTGGTGGTGGTATAGGTGGGAGGAGGGGCGGGGTCCTTCGTGGAAGAAAGACAAGTACAGGCATAGGTCCCCAAGAGCAAAACTACATCGGAGCTTCCAGGAACAGTGAGTGGTTGCTGTGGTTGGCACACAGGATGTGTGCAGGCTGGTGGTGGGCTATGAAACTGGAGAAGTAGAGACCAAGTGGTTGGAGGGACATGAAAAAAACAATAGCAACTTTCATTTATGGATGGCATAGTAGGGAGGCACTCGATATGCATAATCTCTCATCCTCACAATACCCTGTAATAATGGTTCTGTAGTGTAGTCACGTGGCCAGTAGCATCAGTATCACCTGGAAACTTGTTAGAAATGCAAGTTCTTAAGTCCATCCCAGACCTAAAGAATCAGAAGCTCTAGGGGTGGGTCTTGGCACTCTGTGTTTTGACAAGTTCTCCAGGTGACTCTAATACTTACTAAATCTTGAGCACCACTGTCCTGTAAGGTGAGAATTATTATTCATATTTTACAGGTATAGAAACTAAACTCAGGCGTGGAGTAACTTGTTTAAGATCATATAGATAGTTAATTTTCAAATTGTTTGTCTAACCCCCAAACCTCTGAGCTTCTTCCAACATCATGCTGCCTTGCTCCTGGCAGGGGATATTTTTCTGAAGACATTGGTGAGTCAGGCAACACTTTTAATGAGGGAAATAACTCGATCCCATTTTTATGTTTATAAACATCATTGTGGCAACATAAAGGGAGGACTGGAGGAGAGCTCTCAGGCAAGGAAATCAGTTAGGAGGCTGACAATATAGACCAGGCACAATTTGATGAAAACCAAATGATAGTCATTTCATATCTGAAAAAACGGAGGAACAATATATTTTTGTAGCCCCTTTTATTCCTAAATTGTTGAAGGAAAGTACCTCCTGAAACAAATCAGAAATGGTTATTCTTAATTATGTGTTATATATGTCCAGTGTTAAAACTTACAAAACCTTTGCTGAGGTGGGGGATGGATTGAAGTTCCTGACAACAAGAAGAGAGAATCCTCTGAGGTCAAGCAGAAAACAAATATGTGAGTACACCCTGCATCTATTCTGAGGGCATGGTACACACAAAGCCTACCTGGTGGACTCAGGTGCTCACCTCACCTAACCTCTAACCGCTGGTGCTTTTCAGTCTACTACCTGCTTTTCTCATCTCTCTCCTTCTGACTTGGACCTCAGGTGTATTGGGTTTTATTGGTTCTCAAATCATGGCCCTTATGATTGGACTGCACAAGGCCCTTCTCTTGCTTTCTTTAGGTATTTGTTCCCACTCATCACCAACTCCCAATCTCATTTCCCTTCGGCCTCATGGATAACCATTCTCATATAGTCAATGTGTATCTTTTTGTTTGTAGGTGTTCTTATAAAACAGAGAGTCATTTCATATGCATGTTTTTCTCCAGTTTCATTGAGGTATAATTGCCAAATAAAAAATTATATATATTTACAGTGTACAACATATCTTATATATGTATACATTGTGAAATGATTACCACAATCAAGTTGATTAGCATATCCATCATTTCACATAGTTACCTGTATGCATATATTTTAACTTACATAAATGGCATGACATAATATGTGGCAAACTGTTTTTGCCAAGCAGTAGTTAGATCCTTTGGTCCATTACTGAGCACTGCATAGCACTCACACCACATCCTGCCCATCCTGTCCTTCAGTTGGAGAGGCACAAATTATCTCCAACTCACCACCACCTTGTGATTGTCAACATTTCCATGAACATCCTTGCTTGTGTCCCCCATTTGGCCCATGTGACTATTCCTTTGAGCTACAATCCTAGGAACTGAATTGCTAGGTCATGGAGTATGTGTTTAATTTGAGTGAGTACTACCAGGTTGCCCTCTAGAATGGCTGCTCCAGTCTTCACTTGCCAACAACAGTACATGAGGGCTCTTTGATGCCACATCCCCACCAAAACTTGACATTTTTCACTTTTCTGAGTCTACCTGTACATTGGATGATCTCATTCTTGTTTTAATTTATATTTCCTAGATAACTAGTGCATTTGAGTGTATTTTCCAAAAAAATGTTTGTTAAGCTTTTGGTTTCTCTTTCTTCTCTATCCACATTCTCTTCCCAGGAATTTTAAATTAGCCAACATGTGGGCTGATGACTACCAATGTTGTATTTCCACCCCTGGCCCTTCCCTGAATTTTATGCTTACATGTCAAAATATACTCTTGCATTTCTCATAGAACATGTCAACTATAACATATCTAATTTAGAGCTTTCAGGTCCTCAGCACTACTACCACCAGATGTTATATGCTTTGTCTTTCTTATAGCAATAAGTAGCACCATCATGCACTCAAAATATGACATAATTATGACATAAATACCACTGGAATTGATACACAGGTTTAATATTTTGAGTATGTGGGAAACAGCTTCTGTGTGTGTACATCACTTTGAATGTATACATAACTTCCTTTTCCAGTGGTAGAATTGTTGCCTATATCACTACTAATGTTCATTTAAAGTATTATGATATAGCTCAAATTATGAAAGTTTATGGAAGACCATGCCTGTGAAGATATCGACTTTCTGGAATTAGTGGAGAATTGCCAAAAATTGGACAATGAGAAACAGTTATATAAATGATCAGCTGGTTTGGCTACTGAGCTCAGTTTTTGTTAGGCAGATCTGCTTTGCATCTGAGGAAGAACTGACTCTTAAATCTAGAGAAAGCCATTTGGAAGAGGAGACACTTCTCTGTGTGATTTAGGAAGAGGAGATGAATGAACACACTGAGAGCCAAGATGGCATTCACCACAGCGGCCACAGAGGTACTAGAGATAGGGCTCTCAGATACTGCTGTGCTTCAGAACCACTTGGGGTAGATATGTTATGATACAGATTTTCAGGCCCATCACAGATATTATTTGGAAGGTCAAGTGCCGAGGAATCTGCATTCTATCAAGCACCCTAGAGGACTGGGCCACATTTTGAGAAAATCTGTGCTAGAGAGACTGACCCAAACAATACACTCGAATAAAGAGTGAAGATACATTTCTTAATGGATAGGGCTGTTTAAACAATGTACAGAGACTTGGTTTCAGACAAATAGAAAAAGACAGAGGATAGGGCAGGGATAAGGGTAGCTTTCCTAAAGCTGAGAACCATACAATCTTTCATATCCAAGTGCAAAGGGAGTGACTGCAAGGTCAGTGAAGGCTATGCAGCTTTGGTGCTTATGTCTTTGAGGTTCTCCTCGTTAAATCTGGTCAGAAACTTCACCTTCCAAAAGCAATTAATCTGTTCATTAATTTAAAAATCCCTGATACGTTGTTTTGCATAGAAGTTGACACTCTGCAAATGCTTTGAGTTACTGAATTGAGCATGAGTTTTATTAAAGAAATAAAGGCCCTTATATAACCCTTTCCCCTGAGAAGATGGTAATCTACTCAGATAAAATGTACATAAATGAAATTCTAGAATATTTTTAAAATAATCGATAATGAGTCCTGGTTATGAAAAACAAACTAATTAATCTGATGTTCTAATAAGACAGAGTTAAGTCATTAGACAGAAATAAGGATGGGAAAGACCTCCTACAAAATAGAATTCTTGAACTGGATCTTGACTGAAGCAATTGAAATTTCAGAATCTTATTTAACAAGAATACACTCTTGTATTATCTATGTAATTTAAAAGATACACTGGGATACAACTGTTAAAAAGAAGGAAAAAGAGAAGAGCAGAAGCAAGGCATTTGACAAAGATGAGGCCTTCATTCCCATTTATGTTCTGGGCTGGACACAGGGTTGGGTTTAAGTCAAATAGTCAAATATATATATATAATATTTCTATATTATTATTATATAGAAATAGTATTCTATATATAGTATTATTCTATATGTAGAAATACTATTATTCTATATATTATATATTATATGGAAATATTATTCTATATATTATACAGAAATATTATTCTATATATTATATATAGAGAATATTTCTTTGACAGTCTGTTTAAACCATCTTAACTCTGCTTCTGAGGTCCTATACTTTTGGAAAGGTAGACTATCTAAATATAGTCATTGTTGGGGGACTCTACCATACCTGTAATTATACAAAAACCCCAGGGACTTAGACAACACTAAAGCATTGAGAACTCCAGGTCATGAAGCTGGTTTTTCCTAGCAAAAATATTGTCTCAGTCCCCATGGGCCCTTCAAGGCTTTAGCTCTGTTACTTGAGGCCCTTACTCTTCAGTAAGGCATCTCTTCTACATGACCCTTGCAGCCATTTCCTCGAGTTCTTCTATCCTCATAGTGCTTTCATAGGAAGGTGGTCCAGGGCATACATCTGACTTCAAACCTGTAAAAATTCTTGAGGCAAGGAATGGCCAAGCCAGACAGCCTACCTAAAAATGGGACAGTATGGAGAAATATGGAAAACAAGGCAAAATTACACACACACACACACACACACACACACACACACACACAAATATTGGTCAGAGGCTCTTTAATGTATTCAGGAGGCAAATTACATTTATAAAATAAAACGTTGACCACATTCATTCACTCCTATTTTATATTTATATGGTGACTTTTGCACTTGATATTCAAATGTGCTTCATTATGCTTTATGACTGTAATTTGCATACTGAAATAATATTTGAATTGAGGCACTCGGGAGTGATTTATAGGGTTTTCAACAGCTCCAGTGCTTTAGAAGGAAGGCGATATAGATCTATACAATCAGAGAACTTTAACTGCAGGATTTTTTCTCATTCAAAAAGCCTAAACCTCTCATTAAAAATGGTGAGTTGCCAATAATACAAAGGCAGCAGCAGCCTGGTCATTATTCTGATTGGGGTGGGGTTGAGCCTCCCAACTATATCTGGTATAGTTGTGATGGCCACCTTAAACTTAAACTCTCTTGGTTTAAGGCCTGGCCTGGTTCCTTCCTGCCAAAGCTTCCAGGCTTCCTGCTGGAGTCCATGAATGCTGAACTAGACATTCTGGCTTTCTCTATAAGCTGAGATCAACCCTGTTGCTAGCCATGAGGAATGTGCAGAGTGTTCTAGCTCCTTTATAGACTCAAAAGTCTTTTCTGTAAAGTGAGGCGCTGGGCTTTGGTCAAGAGACCTCCAGGGTCTGTGGGTCCCCCAGTGACTGCTTGGGGTCCACTCAGGCTTCCACCTCAGCTCCCAACAGTGAATGAATCCCTGTTTCCATGCTTGCTATAATAGGCTTCCATAAAAGATGGAAGATTTCTTTTGAGAAAGGGATTCACTCTCTCTCACACACACACACACACACACACACACACACACACACAGACTTCAAAACCAGTGGAGTACATGGCACATGAATTTCTCTCTTCCCTGGCATGTCTGGTCTTTGGCAGTGACTCTGACTTTGGTATCCTGATTCTTTAGGAACTGAGCTTCAGCCTGTTATGGACTGAATTATATACCTCTCCCCAATTCATACGTTGAAACCTTAATGCCTAATGTGAGTGTAATTGAAGATAGGGATTTTAAAGAGGTGATTAAGGTTAAATGAAGCCTTAAGGGTAGAGCCCTATTCCAAAAGGACTGTGGTGTCTTGATGAAATGACAACAATAGGACACAGACACACACAGAGGGAAGGCCATGTGAAGACACAGAGGGAAGGTAGCCATCTGTAGAACTAAAAAGAGAGGCCTCAAGAGAGACCAAACCAGCAGACACTTTGATCTTGAATTTCTGGTGTCCAGAACTGTGAGAAAATCAATTTCTGGTGTGTAAGACACCAGCCTGATGTATTAAAAAAAACCAGTATGTTGTTATAGCAGCCCTAAAAGACTAGTACAAGCCCTGTTGATTCAACATTTAACATTCATGAAACACTCATTATGTGCCTAGCACTGTTCTAAGCCCTGGAGATACAATGGTAAAGCAAACAGACAAACCTCTTTATTTTAAAGTCACCTGACAAGAGGTAGATTCAGGAGCCAGATTGCCAAAGCTGCACTACTTACTGGTGGTATGACCTTGGGCTAGTTACTTAATCTCCCTGTGCCTCGAATTTCTGTGTCTACAAAATGGATATGATGAAATTACAACATTGGAGTTGGTGTAAAGATTAAAACAATTATTATGTGCAAAACACTTTTAATAGTATCTGGCAGGTGTCAAGTGTTAGCTATTACTACTTTCACATAGCAATCCAGACAGACAAAAAAAAAAAGGATTATCTAATTCCAGGTAGTTCTAAGTGCTATGAAAAAAGGTAGAGGATTGAGAATGATGGGAGCAGGGAAAGCCCTCTTGGACCGGTCATTTAAGCACAACCCCAAATATTTATCAGTCCTGAATAAACCAAATTAAACCAAATAAACTCAATATTGTCCCAAATAAACTGATGGTGCAAGTCATGCAAAGAATATTCCAGGCATGGAGAACAGCAAGTGCAAAGGTCCTGAGGTCAGAAGATATTTGGCATGTTACAAGAATCATAAAAGACCAGTGTGGTGAAAACACCTTGGAAAGTATAGAGTAGCTAAAATTAGGTCAAGTGGATAAGGAGGAGGGAGAAAATGGAAAGGTTGATTAGGTCAGAACTCTCTCCCCTAAATTCCCCAATATAAGGGGAATAATGACCTTGGACCCATATCAAATATACAAATTGCCAGGGCTTTTCCTTGAAAATTCTGATTCAATAGTCTCATCACCTACTACATGGAAAATACTGTTTAGGCACTAGTAATACATCAGTTAAAACACACACACACACACACACAAACAAAAAAGCTTATGTTCTCAGTGGAGCTTATGTTCTAGTAGGGGAAGACAGAAAATAAACATCTTTAAAAATGATATAGCCAGGTGTGATGGTATACAGCTCTAGTCCCAGCTACTCTGGAGGCTGAGGCAGGAGGACCTCTTGAGCCCAGGAGTTCGAGGCTCCAGTGAGCTATAATTACACTATCCTGGATGACAGAGCAATGTCATCCAAGATAGCATAACTGCACTCCATCCTAGATGACAGAGCAAGATTCTGGCTTTTAAACAATGACAAGGTACGTTAGATATTGCTACATGCTGAAGAACAAACAAAATATAACCCCATAAGTAGAATTGCCAGTGCTATAGATGCAGGTAGGCTACACTGTTTTTATATAGGATGATCAAGTCTGGATTGGGAGACATAAATTTGGGAGTTGTCAGCAAATAGACGAATTTAAATCTATGAAACTGGATGAGATCACCAAGGGAATAAGTATAGACAGAAAAGTCTAAGGACTGACTCTGCAACTACAGTGTTTAGAGAATAGGGAGGTGAGGAGGAACCAGCAAAGAGCTTAAGGAGATTATGTGGGGAGCATCCAGTGAAGTAGAATGTAATCAAGAGTTTGGAGTTGTCCCGGAGATGGAAATGCTCAACTGTGCCAACAAGCTGTTGCTACATCAAGTAAGAGGAAAACAATGAACTGCACCATTAGATTGAGCACTAACAGCTTATTATGTTAACAGGAGGGGAAGGCAAGTTGGCAGCTATAGTGGAAGGAATGTGAGTAAACTGTTCTGATTGCTTCGATTTTCTCAGTGAATAATAGGAAGCATATTTATCAGCTGAAAATGAATATGGAAAGGAGGAGGTGGAAGCTTGATGAGTAGGAAAAAGTAGATAATCATCATCTTGGAGAGTGGGAGAGTAGAACCTGGCAAACATTGTACAATTACTGAGCAACATTAAGGGTCCACTTAAGGTTAATGGTCATGAATTTAGAGTGATACCAGCCAGCATAGTTGTGGATTTTTGCCCAGTCATGACTGACTGCACAAGTACAGTGCAAAGTAGGCAGAGAGATAGATTTAACTGAGATTGTGGTTTTGCTAAGCAAAGTAAAAGGGGCGCAAGGGAGTTGAGGCTATATATAGGAAGCAATTAAAATGCTTGTCCATGCAATTAAGGAGGGAGGGAGACATCAGAATGAAAAGTTTGTAGGATCAATGGATTGTACAGTCCGCCATGATTAAAGGGATGACTGGAGATAGAGCATTAGATGGAATGAGCCAGAAAAATGGGAAGTGGTAGAAAGAGAGTAGGATACATGACATTGAGGTTGTGGGGGTTGCAGTTACTGGTTACGCGAACAGCTAAGGCATGCCATGGGAGTGACTGGCTGAGGGGGTAGAGAAGGTCACAGGAGAAGAGGAGGAAGTCAAGGAACTGAAAGGCCAAGCTGTTTGAATGTCTCTACATCGGTGTTGAAATCACCAATAATTAATATAAGACTTAGTATTCGAGAGAGTGACAGTGATCCCAGGAGCTAAAATCATCAAAGGGAGAAAAAAAGAAACTAGGGGAAGTGATCAAAGGACTGGAAAAGAGGACTACAACATGTCATAAGGGAGATGTCTTCTGGCAGGAAACTGAAAATTTTAACAAAAACTGTGGGTGATTCTTCTCTTAGGATAGTTTGCAAGTCCTGCCTAGGGTCATGGTAAAGGCCCACGGATATTTTTCTGAGTGTGATTGGAAGACAGTGCAGGGGTTTGAGCATGGGAGTGATTATTGCCATTTCACAGATGACAGGGCCACAGTTTGGAAAGTTAAACATGTTATTCAAGTTCACTTATGTAATAAGCGAGAAGTGGCAGCTTCTCCATGAGTATTGGTACCTGTAGGGCAAGACTGTGGTTCTCATGTAACTTCTGCTCCCTCCAAAGCCCATGTCCTATTCAGCACTACATCTCTGTACACGAGCAAGCAGGAGTTAACCATGGCCTAAAAATACATTTTTATTTCAGCTCTATTCTCCACGCCTAGAGATACTCAGCAAACCGTCTTGCAGAATTAGGACACGTGCAGTGTTAAACTGTGGCACAAAATCACAAGGAAACAACTAGAGGAGGGAAGGGCATTCAGTAACATGAGAAAAAAGTGAGAAATAAGCAATATGTCTCTGTTTTTCTCATCACCAGATTACAGTATTTTGTGGCTGTATTACCATTTCTTTAGATTTTATACACTAAAGAGGAAAATCATAATGTATATATCAGCGATGATGCATGGTGAACTTCAACTAGACATAAAAGACATATTAGACAGCCTCGATTCCAAAAAGAAACATTACAGGACTTGTCCTTCTCTAATTTTCCCCATTTTTCAAAATCAATGATTCCATTAGATGATATCTGAACAAATATTAATCAGTGAAAACTCTAAGCTACCCTTGGGGTAAGCTTCTCAAATGTAGGTTACTCCCATGCATGATCTTCTTGTCACAAGACTAGTGTATGAATAACCAAGCTCTCCAGCACTGTTATATCCCAAAGCACAAAAGAAAGAAAGAGAGAAAAGAGAGACTCCCATCCTGAAATTCTAGCCTGTCACGTCCACTATACCACAGCCCAACTATTTAGTAGGCAGAGAGATGCCTTCTTGGCCTGTGATTTTTAGCAGGCACATTCTATCCTGAAAATAACATTTATTTCATAAGCATCCAAGAACCTGGGAGCCCTTAGAAATCTGGAAGGGATCTTGATTTTTAAAAAGTATTTCCTCCAAGGAAGGAAGAGGTGCCCTTATTTTATTTCATGGGGTTCTGAGAATGAGGGTAGCCTTTTCCAAAAAAAAAAAAAAAAAAAAATCCTCCCCTGACCCTTAACCAAAGTAAGTGTTCTATAATCCTCCACTCACCACATTTAGTTTGAAACATTTAATAAATTTCCCACAAACAATACGTCGTAGGATGTTTGTTGCAACTAAATGGCAAAATTGCAGGACCAGAGTGGAAAAGACAAACCAGGGATCTGCAGTGGGAATCAGGGAAGTCAGCAGCCTTTGCACCCCACCCTCCTGAAAAGGCCCATCCAAACACATAAATGGCCAGGCTTCATGTGACTTCCTCCTACTTTCCCACAAACATGTGCACTGCCAAAGCCCTTTGCATTGAAAATGTACCTCTCTTCTGCAGGAAATCATAGCATCCGCCTCATGAGTTCTCCTCTTCCCAGGGAAGCCTTGCTGGCCCCTGCCCATCTACTCTGCCACACCTCTACTGAGTAAAGCTATCAGTACTTGTTCCCTCCTATGCACACCTCTGAAATAGCTTTTTTTTTTTTGGCCTGATATTCATGCTGTCTCTTTCCCCCTACTGGCGGTGAGCTCCCTTAGGACAAGAACAAGGGTAACTTACCTCTGGTTCCATAGAACCTAGAACAAAGCCTGAGGCAGGGTAGACAAAGGGGGACAGAAGGAAAGGGAAGAGGATAGATGAGGGGGAGGAAAAGGGGAGGAAAGAAATAAGTGGGGAGTATCTGCTGCAGCCAGCCAGATAGACCGAAGTCCCTACATAGGGTTTTCTGTTTCAGGTGTGCCTTATCTAGTTGTGCTAAGAGGCCTGGAGGCTTGAACAAAAGAGTCTCATGAAGGTCTCAGCATTCTATTTTTCAATAATGGATGGTGTTCTCTACCTGTATCCAAAGTAGAAATATTTTTGCCGAAAAGTAAATGGTTTGGTTGCATCATTCTTTCCTCCTCCTTAAATCTCATTCCTCTTGGTATGAAGAGACCACTTTGAAGACACTGGAGCTCCCCAAATGCAGAGAAGATAGGCAGTAGCAGAATCTGCCAGAATTCTAAAAGTGTGCACGGGAGGATCTTGCTCTGCTGCCTCTTTTTATGCACCCTCCTGTCTTCTTCAATTCAATTCAAAAAAACCTTTTGGAGAGCCTACTATTGATTGAGAATATACATTTTTCTATTGCATTCAAAAACATCAGCATCATTTCAGGCAATCTGTCTCCAAATCATAAGCACTAATTAGTGTGACACACTTTTTGAAATTTCAATCACACCATTGTATAGCGGTTTTATTTCTTTTTCAAGGCCAATCACAGAATTTTCAAGACTTTATGACAGCAAGTGATCGTGTGAGAAGCAGCTTTTTCCAAGTGCCAAGAGAGGCATCTGCTGTGAGGCACCCTCCTAATTCATGAGTTAGAAAGGCTTTCCCCCAAACCTTGAATGTGTTCAGCCTCCTGTGTTGCCATGAACTAGAGCTGCCACAGAAATGATATCTCAGTGTGGAGTCTTCCATATTATTGTGCTCCGAAAGGCCATCGAGTGTCTTGATTATTAATATAACCAAAGGGATTCTGGAAGTTAATCATAGACCCCGCAGGACTAGCTCCAATAAGGGCAATTTGGTGAGAAGTCACTCTTTAATATTATGATTGCTTTCCACCTAAAAAAAAATATTTTATAAAGTAGATGAGCTGAGTTCTTTACAGTAGTTTGTTTGGTTGTTGGATAGAATGTGAATTAAAATTTAAAAGGCATTTAGGAACGTTTCACGTAACCAAAGCACTAGATGTACATTTCAACAGGGCAAGAACTGTCCATTCCACATATCTTTACCATGAGCTGTCTGATACATTTATTCAAGTGCACAGCGAATGGTGCATGGATGAACAAATGAAGAATTTGAACAGCAAGAAATCAAATAGCAGAGACTGGATAGGGCCCTTAGGAAAAAGTCATTATAAGCTTGTTATCATCCATTATTATTATCATCTAATGGATGACCGTTAAGTTACCTGGTCACTTGTTAAAAATATAGATGATCTGAGTCTCCACTCTTGACTGGAATCCATAATTCAAACAAGCTATTATGGTGATTCTTTTATTTTAAAGTGCACGATTCCATGGTTTTCAGTATATTCACAAGGTTGTGTAACTCTCACCACTAACAAATTCAAGAACATCTTCACTCCCAAAAGGAAACCCCATATTCATGAAGCAGTCATTCTCCATTCTCCCACCCCTAGCCTCTCGACAACCACTGATATCCTTTCAGTGTCTATAGATTTGTCTACTCTGCACGTTTAACATAAATGGAATCATATAGTTTATGGTCTTCTGTTTCTGGCATCTTTCAACAAGCATAATTAACATAATATATTCAAGGTTAATTTTTTACGATAGCATGTATGAGTACTTCATCTCTGTTTATTGGTTGAATAAGTTTTTATTGTATGGACATGCTGCATTTTGATTATTCATTCACCAATTGATGGACATTTGGGTTGTTTCTATTTTCGGACTATTATGAATAATGCTTCTGTGGACATTTGTTGAGTAGATACCTGTTTTTAATTCTCTTGCAGTGTGTAGTGATAGCAGGCAACAATGAAAGATCTGGAGTGGGGGAGACAGATGCAAGATTTGGGGAAAGGACACGTGCACGCTTACACAAGGAATCAATGGCAGAGTTGAGTCCAGAGCTTCAGACCTCCTGACTCTCCAGCCAGGACTCTATCCCTTTGCCGAAATGGTTATCCCAGTCAGAAATCTGTGCAAACCCTTTAGAGATGTCCTTCTAGGGATCTGGAGGAGGGGTACAGGGTGAGCTGGCATATATGAACCGTCTCTAATCGGTATGGTCCTGACAGCAATTGGGTTGAGTAACCGCTTCTACACAACAGTAACAACCCATTGGAAGAGAATGTATACCTTCTTGGGGACCCTCATTTATTTAACATGGGTTGAAGAGTGAATAATATAACTATTGACTCATCTACTTGGAGGAAGTTAAAGTCATTTCCATTTCTTTGTCAGATACCCCAGAGTAGCATTGAGCACTCTTTTTCTTAGAAACACTCTCTACTTAGCTGACTGCTATCATTGCTGAACTTGAACATTTGAAGGAGAAACAGTATGCGAACAGGCACCAATTTTTCAGTGCAACATGACTTGCTGGGGCAAACGTCCACTGGGGACTTATTTTCTAGGCACCAAATACTGATTGAAGATGTAGTTAACTATGTATGAAATGTTCCTGCCAGCTCCCTCAATTAATTGGGGGCACTAAATTATGGCTGCTCCAGAAAAGCAGAAAAGACTTTATGAAAATTGAACCTGTTAAAGGGAATTCTCCCAGGTTAAGAGCAATAAACTACAGCAGCCTGCAATGATGATGACCTTTAGCAAGAAGAGCTAACTTCCTTGTCAGTTGAAAAGGTATCAGAAGGCTAAAGTTGAGGCTGTGCAAAAAAGAGCTGGAAAAAGGCCAGTTCAGTTAGGCTAGACCAACTATCAGTCCTAAAATAAAACTGCACTGTGTTTGGTTGCTTTATCAACACTGAGAATATTAAACACTGTCCTGTTTCATTCTTTTTAAAAAGATATCTGACTGCTCTGGTCTGAATGTTTGTGTCCTCCCGTAATTCATATGTTGAGACTCTAACCCCCAAGGTGATGGTATTAGGAGGTGGAGCCTTTGGAGATGTCATTAGGTCACAAAGGCAGGACCCTCATGATTGGGATTAGTGTCCTTATAAAACAAACCTCAGAGAACTGGCTGACCCCTTCTGCCACGTGAGGAAACAGCTAGAAGGTGCCGTGTAAGAGCCAGGAAGTGGGCTCTCACCAGACGCTGAATCTGCAGATCCCTTGGTCTTGGACTTCTTAGCTTCCAGAACTATGAGAAATAAATTGCTGTTGGTGTTTTGTTACGCAGCCTGGATGGACTAAGATGCTATTAATAAATATGTGTTCTGTGCTTTCTCTTTCTGAAAGCAATTCATCTATAGATTAAAGAAGCATCTAGAACAGACTAGGCACTCAACAGACGCTTTGAATGAATGAATGGATGATAAGGTTTAACAAGGAAATAGACCCTGTCCTTAAAAGCTTGCAATGCGCATAAATGAATTCTAGAAAGTTTACAAAGTGTCAGTAATTGAGGTCATGGCAATGGGACAAAAAAAAAAGGGAATTGTAAGTTCCAAAGAGAAAGACTAAAACACGAGAATGGTATCAGGATCAGAAAGACATCTTAGAGACATACCTGTCTTGGGGCTTGAATTGGGCTTCAGATAAATAATGGTAGCTGATGAGAATCCTGTATGAGGAAAGGGTATTCAGATATTATCTGCTTAATATGAGTAAGACAGGAATAGAGAAGGAGAAGAAGAAGAGGAGGAGGAGGAAAAGTTATGATAAAAATAATAGAATGGAATTGACAGAGAGAATGGAGGAAAAAGAAGAGCAAAAGCAAAGGAACATGAAGAGGAATGAAGGGATTGTGTCCAGGAAGGTCAAAATCATGCAGGCACTCTTTTTAATTCCATCACCCTCTGCTGTCAAGAACTGCTTGGCATCCAGACCTTAGTTTGTAAACTTTCCCTGAGCCAAGTTCATTTCCTGAACCCACTTGCGGGTTCTAGCCCATCAACGCTTGGAGCCTTGTTCTGGCCTTAGACACAATGCGGAGCCTCTGTCTTAAAATGATATTTACTCAAATGTTCCTGCCAGTTCCTGGCATGCTGCTAGCCCCCACACTTTTGTGTTTCAGATCCACATTCTGGATATGTGAAGAGGTGACTTCCGTTGTTGAGTTCATTGAGATTTGCTGGTTTTACCTCCTCTGCCCAGCTGCCCTGAGCAGAGGAAGTTCCCATTGCCAGTATTCCACCTCTATGTTCTTTAGGATTTTTCCCTACCCGGGTGCTTATGTAGGCCTGCTAGAACTCACCTGTTTCCCCCATGTGATCCCTGGGGAAACTTGCCACTTCACAATACTGAGTTTTTGTTCTGAGTTCCAGCCCTCTGCCTCAAGACAGTAACTTCCACCTGAACCAATGGTAACTGGCAAGACAAACTCTATACAGATTCATCTCCTAGTTAGGGTTCTTAACTGCATCGTCCTTAATGTATAGTGAACTTGGCTGGTGTGCTTTTCTGCTCGACGTTGTAATCTGCCACTTGAGCTCTCTGAATCTCTCTCATAACTTATCTAAGTATGTGAGCAGTTAAGTCACACTTCTGGAAGTTTGATTCCTTGACTAAATATTCATCAAACACTTAACTATGTGCCAGGAACTAGGATATGGGGGACAAACAGAGCTTCCAGTCTGAGGCAAAAATAAATGCTAGTTATTCAAATCATTTTATCGGTCAATTCAAGAGCAGCTCTCTGCTGTCCCATCAGCATCTCTACCCCAGGCAGTTTCTTGGGAATACCAAGTCCTCACTTTGGACATCCTTCGTAGACTGAGATTACAGCTGAGGATCCTGCCTAGCAAAGTGACCACATTCAAAAGAGGCAAAACAAAGGGAAACTCTCCATTTGGAAGCTTCTGCCAGGTGTTTGTGTAGCTAAGTGGTGGCTATTAAAAGGCCAACTGCCCAGTAATGGCTCCCATTTCTTGTGCACCTGCAGGCTTCCTGGGCACAGTCTTGAAAGCATGTAGAATGAACAAAGGGGAACTGACACAGCACTGCAGAGCAGAGGGGAAAATCCTACCTCCAGCACAATTTTGTACATCCTGGGTGAGCTGGGCTGATCGCTGTGAGGAGTAAGAAGTGTTCTCTACCTTAAAAAGACTCAGACAACCCTGTTGAAGAATTTATATTTGTCGTTTGGGGCTGCAGATATGTTCACATGGAGGCCTTGTCTCCTCCTAATAATTTCCCATTGGATCACCTGGAAAGAGAAGCCTGTGAGTCCTTCACAGAGGGGGGATAAGGAAAGGGACTTAGGAATGTCAGAGCCTAGCTGGAGGTCCTGGGGAACGGAATGGATTCTTCTGAGGACCCTCCCTAAAGCTGAGTGGGAATCTGCACAAAAGAAGGTGTGAAGGTGGGGACGTTTCTCTGTGAAGACTTGGGGCTGTGCAAGGCTCTAGGCCCTGGACAATAAAAAATATTAAGCACTGGAGTGAACCCATAAGTAGATTTCCTGTGAGAGCACGTCTCATTCACCCCTTGCACTGCAGAAATGGTCCACCAGGAATTGCAGGCTGCGAAATGAAGCGGAAATGGGAGGAGCAAGAAGGCACAAGCAAGAGAGAGTCACGGTGGCCTGTGGAATGGACTGACTCTCACCTTTCCAAATATGCTCCGTAAAAGATACTCTGTTTACAGAGCTACAGGCACGTGTTACTGAGTACAGTGACATATCTGTGAAGCGCTGTATATTAGCAGTGTGGGTGCATGTATCGCTTTCTTTAGTGGCATATTTGAAACTGTGCTTCACACAGCTAGTTGCATGAATGACTCACTACAGTGATATCTGTGTGAATCACTGTTTAGCAACATATACTACATGTAGACTTCTTTAGGGATGCATGTCGAAACTATTTTAACAGAGCTAGGTGCGTGCATAACTCACTACAGGAATATCTGTGTGAGACACTATGTTTCACAGAGTATTACTTTTTTACATGTACTATATTAATGATGAATGTTAGACTCAGTTCACAGAGCTCGGTGTCTGTGTGTGTGTATGTGTGTGTTACTGAGTATGATGATATCTTTGAATCCCCATGTTTAGCAGTGTGTGGCATACGCATTACTTTGTTTAGTTATATACGTTGAAACACTGTGTTTAACTAACAGAGAAAGATAGAACAAGACAGTCCAGGATTGCAGGAGCTGTAAGTTCAGGGTTACACGAAATTACTATAACTGTGATAAGAGAGATACAGATATGTACAGTGGACCATGGGCACATCTACCAGGGAGACCTAAGCATGTCTGGGGCAGTTGGCATCATAAAAAGGACCTCTTTGAGGAAAGGACATTGAAACTGCACCTGAAAGAATGAATAAGAGCACCTGTTTACTGAGCAACTGCCCCATGCCAGGTAATATTTGAAAGGCTTTACATGATCGAACCCACTTAATCCTCACAAAAGCCATTTATCATCATTGCACAAATGGAGAAACTGAGGCACACAGCATATTTATGTAATTCTCCAAGACTCTGCAGCTGCAGAGCCTGTCCTTGTCACCATTATGCTATAATGTCTATTGAAATTAACTTGCACAGAGGTGCAGAAAGAGTGTTTCAAGAACAACGAACGAGGTCTGGGGGAGAGAGTTTGATGGCGTGTTCAAGGAACGGAGAGAAGACTGCTATGACAGGAGTGGAGGGCACCAGGGAGAACCATGTGAGATCTAAAATAAAGCTTGAGAGGCCACAGGGGTTCACTCATTCAAAGTCTTGTGAGTTGTGGGAAGGGTTTGGATGTTTCTTCAAGCAGTGAGAAGCCCTCAAATAGTTTTGAGCATGGAAAAACATAATTGTTTTTATGAGAAATTGTAGCATTTAAGGAAAATTTTGCCTTTGAAATCAATTACAACTTGGTGAAAAGCCGGGGTGTTTGGGTATGAAGAGGAAAACAATAACAGTGACGTGCAGGTTTTGTCACAGGAACAATCTTCTATGTGGTGATACGTTCAAATGAACTCGGGATTACTGGAGGAGACACAGGCTGGAGTGAGGGTGTGGGGAAGCTTGTGAGCTTGGTTTCAAGCATTTCACCTTTTGGTGTGCCCATGACACACTGAATCCCTTGGATTTATATTATCTATATGCCGATGGTTCCCACCTTATCGATATATCCGTTGTTGAAATTTCATTTATCCAAAGAAGCATAACTTGAATCATTCCCACAGGAATGAACAGCTTCTCCTCATCTTCCTCATGACGGTAAATGGTACCACCATCTATCTGGGTCCTCCAGCTGAAAACCTATGGGTCTCTCTCTCACTCCTCACATCCAATCTATTGGTAGTTCTGGTAGCTCTTTCTTCAAAATGCATACAGAGTCCAAACACTTCTGTTCAGTACCTCTGCTGTGATCCTTCTATCTCTAGTCACTGTGGTCTCTCACTTGAACAACCGCCACAGCCCTCTACTCGGACTTCCTGCTTCCACTCTCACTTCACTAGAGGTTTTTTTTTAATCAACAGTGCAGCCAGAATGAACTTTCAAAAATGTAAATCAAATCCTATCTTCCTGTTCCTCAAAACTCTTCAAAGACTTCCCTCTGCACTCAGATTCAAATGCAAATCCTTAACAGAGCCAACTAGGCACAACCCGACCCTGCCTGCTTCTCCAAGCTCAGTTCCTGCCAGTCTGACCCTCGCTCGCTCTTCTTGTTTTTCCTAGAACACCTCCAGCTCAATTATGCCTTGGGGCCATTATATTTTCTCTTTCCTTTGGCCTGGAACACTCTCTCTTCCAGATATTCTCATGCATTGCTATCATATTTCCTTCATGGCTCTGTTGAAATGCCACCTTTTCAGAAGTCATGTCCTTCATCATCCTATTTCAAGTAGCAGTATCTATCACTCATTATTCCATTTATTTCATTTTATTTCCTTTCTAGTATTTCTTGTCAGCTCAAATTTTGTTATTTATTTCTTTGTTATCATTCTCCTCCATGGGAATATAGCTCCTTGAGGGCAGGTGCTCTATCTCATTCAGTAATGTATGACCAGTGCCCAAAACAGGACTGGGTATATAATAGATTTTCATGAACTCTTTGCTAACGTATTACTAAATTCTTTACCTGACATCTATCGTCTTGTTTATCCCCCAAATTGTCCTTAATTCCTGCGAATCGCCCGTCTGCTGCCCACTCCCCCATCCCTAACTTAGCTACAGAGCCCCTATACACAGTGAGATGGCCAGGGAGCTGGCATCTATCCTAGGCTGAAAGAACAGACATTCTTTTCCTAGCATTTGAGAGACAGAGCTGATAAATGGGAGTCACACTCTCTTCTGCCAGATAAACAGAGGACTTGGAAATCCAAAGGATGGCAGCGACCATGTCCTGAAATGTAGACTAGCAGCAGAAACATTCGGGTATAAGCAAAAGGAAATCATGAAGTGATGCACACAGGGAGGAATACAACACTAGATGGACAGAATCCTTCTTGGGTTCTAGTTTTCTTGGTTGCAGCTCATTTCTCAAGACAATTTAATAATCCGGAAAACAAATTATGTTATATCCATAAATCATCTGAGTTAGATTTCTATTACTTAACTCAGGTAAATCCCAACTTAAATAGATTTGCAAGTCAGAAGAGCGGTCTGAGCTAGACATATCATTTGGCAAGTTAATTGGCATATACGTGGTTTGCTGCAAATACACAGAACTCACCCTAATTGGCTTTTCTCCTTACTTGGCACATAATATGACTTTCTCAGCCCTCCTTAAAGTGAATTCGAACAATATATCTAGTTTGGGCTGTGAAAGTGACACTTGTCACTGTAAAGTTGGAGGCAGTTAACGGGGGAGTGGGAGTTTTCCATGTTCGAGATTCCTTTATGTTGTGGACAATGAGGCCATATCATGAGGCTGGGACATGATAAAATGTCATCCAGTGTCCCTGCATTGGCCACGAGTGTGAAATACATTGTTTTTTTTTTAATCTCTAATATTGCAGGAGTAATTTGTGACCATAGTGTAATAGCTCATCCTGACTAAAGCAGGTGGCAATTGAAGTTATGGGAGGGTCTAGAATTGATAACTAAAGATCAGGCTGAGGTGGGATTGGTCAATGAAGATTATGCAAGACCTGGTAAAGTGGCAAGAGGAAAACCAAGATCACTGAACGTTCTAAAATCAATGGCAGTGAGGGGTTAATGGATGAGGGCATGCCCAAGAAGCCATGGAAATTCTGCCGAATGGTTAAATAATTTGAAGACAGAAGAGTGTCTGTTGGATCTTGCAACAGTTTAATTACTGGTGACCTTGGCAAGTTTGGAAGAATTTGAAGAATAAATGTGGAGGAAAGGAAATGACTGTAATGTGTATAGATTATTTGTTCAGTTGTTACGTTGCAGCAAATAAATAAGGCAATAGTTGGAAGAGTATGTGGGGAGCTTTTTGTTTTTAAGACACTTGAGAATATTAGAATTCTGATAGAAAGACTCAAGGAGCAATACATAATATCATTAGCTAACATATACTGGTATATGTATTATCTCATTTGAAGCCTCGCTTTTTATGTATAATCTCACTGAAACCTCACAGCAACCCTATAAGATGATACATTTATTGTCCCTATTTTACAGTTGAGGGCATAGTAGTGCCGAGAGGTTAAGAGGCTTACCCATTGTTCCACAGCTGGTAAGTGACAAAGCCAGTATGCAAACCTAAGCAGTAAGAGCCCTTGCTTTTACCTTCTCTGATGTAGATATCAGGAGGTTAAAGAGAGCAGGTGTGGGGGTTAGAAGTGGTGCTCTCCAGGCATCATGCTACCTGACTTCAGAAACTATACTACAAGGCTACAGTAATCAAAACAGCATGGTACTGGTACCAAAACAGAGATATAGACCAATGGAACAGAAAAGAGAGCCTCGGAGGCAACGCCACACATCTACAACCATCCGATCTTTGACAAACTTGACAAAAACAAGCAATAGAGAAAGGATTCCCTGTTTAATAAATGGTGTTGGGAAAACTGGATAGCCATGTGCAGAAAACTTGAAACTGGACCCCTTCCTCATACCTTACACTAAAATTAACTCCAGATGGATTAAAGACTTAAACATAAGACTTAATACCATAGAGACCCTAGAAGAAAACCTAGGCAAAACCATTCAGGACATAGGCATAGGCAAGGACTTCATGACTAAAACACCAAAAGCATTGGCAACAAAAGCCAAAATAGACAAATGGGACATAATTAACTCCAGAGCCTCTGTACAGCAAAAGAAACAATCATTAGAGTGAACCGGCCACCAACAGAATTGGGAAAAAATTTTGCAATCTACCCATCTGACAAAGGGCTAATATCCAGAATCTACAAAGAACTAAAACAGATTTACAAGAAAAAACCAAACAAACCCATCCAAAAGTGGGCAAAGGACACGAACAGACACTTTTTCAAAAGAAGACACACATGAGGCCAACAAACATACTGAAAAAATGCTCATTATCACTGGTCATTAGAGAAATGCAAATCAAAACCACATTGAGATAACATCTCACACCAGTTAGAATGGCGATCATTAAAAAATCTGGAGACAGCAGATGCTGTGGACAGGATGTGGAGAAATAGGAACTCTTTACACCATTGGTGGGAGTGTAAATTAGTTCAACCATTGTGGAAGACAGTGTGGCAATTCCTCAAGGACCTAGAAATAAAATTCCATTTGACCCAGCAATCCCACTACTGGGTATATATCGAAAGGATTATAAATTGTTTTATTATAAAGACACATGCACATGTATGTTCATTGCGGCACTGTTTACGAATAGCAAAGACCTGGAACCAACCCAAATGCCCATCGATGATAGACTGGACAAGGAAAATGTGGCACATATACACCATGGAATACTCTGCAGTCATAAAAAATGATGAGTTTGTGTCCTTTGTAGGGACATGGATGGGATCTGGAAACCACTCATTCCGAGCAAACTGACACAAGAACAGAGAATCAAACACTGCATGCTCTCACTCATAGGCAGTTGTCGAACAATGAAAACATATGGACACAGGGAGGGGAGCATCACACACTGGGGTCTGTGGGGGGGGGACTAGGGGAAGGACAGTGGGGGGTGGTGAGGTTGGAGAGGGATAACATGGGGAGAAATGCCAGACATAGGTGACGGGGATGGAGGCAGTAAACCACATTGCCATGTAGGTACCTATGCAATAATCCTGCATGACTCTGCACTTGTACCCCGGAACCTAAAGTACAATAAAAAATCATATATAACAAAACAAAAATAAAATAAAATAAAAGAAGAAGAAGTGGTGCCCTCTAGGGTACTGGTCTTTGATACAGCACACCTCTTCATGGTAACAGCAGGTGAGGAGAGGATGGGGAAGAAACACTCACACATGTAGACTAGGGTAGGCGAACTGTTGAGAGAGGATCAACAGATGTTCTGATGGCATCTATTTTCTGTGTAATGTGACAGGCGAGGTCATGCTTAGACAGAAAGTGAGAAGCAGGACAAGGTGCTTGAGGAGGGTAAAGACTAAAAACAGTGGGTACAGCGAGTGAAGGCGTAAGCTGGGTAAGGACCCATTTGAGGTTGGTAACCAGGAATTTAAGAAAGGGAACCAACCCGCCTGCTTGCACAAATTTCTCTAGGAGTGAGCAGCTGTGGACAGAATAATAGCAGCTAACTTAATTGAATACTTAGCATGTGTGAGGCACTGTGCTAACCACTTTACATGTGTTACCTCATTAATGCACTGGATACCTATGAAACAGGTTTAAGTGCTGGTTTGAAGAAATCTGCTAACTCATAGTATTTTAGCTGGAGCTGGGCTTTTATATTTTTACCCCTATATTCATACATCATTAGCCACCAAGACTTGTTGGCTTCTTTTTAATACTTTCTTGGTCTTGTATCTTCTCCTTTTCATTCTCACTGGCACTTCTGGGCCAGCCCTTTTGATCTCAAGCCTAAATGACGGCAGTTGGCCTCCTCACTGGCCCTCCCCCTCATCAGACTTGGTGATATGGTTTGGTTCTGTCCCCTCCCAAATCTTACCTTGAATTATCTTGTGTTGTGGGAGGGACCTGGTGGGAGGTAATTGAATCATGGGGGTAGGCCTTTCCTTTGCTGTTCTGATGGTTATTATAAGGAGTTTTCCTGCACACGCTCTCTTTGCTTGCTGCCATCGATGTAAGAAATGACTTTCTCCTCCTTATCTTCTGCCATGATTGTGAGGTTTCCCCCAGTCACGTGGAACTGTAAGTCCAATTAAACCTCTTTCTTTTGTAAATTGCCCAGTCTCAGGTATGTCTTATGAGCAACATGAAAACGAACGAATACACTTGGTGTGCTCCTGTTTATCTTTCCCATGGCTACAAGAACTATCTACTTTTAAAAGCATGTTAAATTTCTTCCTCCCAAGCTCAAGAACCCACAAAGCTTCCCACTACTCCTCAAGTCAAGTTCCAACTCCCAGACTAAGATTTAAGACCCTCCATCAACGGATCTATTTTTTAACAATGTTATTAATTATTCCACACTATATTTTTGCATATGGGTTTCTTAAAATCAAACACTCTCTCATTATTCTGAATCTTACGCACTGCATGCTTTTATCCTTGTTTTATGGCCTCAATATACACTTGTGTGTAGAAAACAGCTTCTAGCTTAGAATCAAGTCTAGATCTCTCCCAAGCTTTGGTTTGGTATATTTCAATGTGTTTAAGTACTTACAATTCAAAATGTCCAAATTTGACGTCACCCTCTCCCTAAACCCCTAGGCCTGCCCCTATGTACTATAATTATGTTCAAACAGAGTGCAAACAATCTAAGTGTAAAGTTCAATGAATATTTGCATGTGTGTACACCCACGTTACAGTTTCTGTAAAGATGTGGAATATTTTTAGCGCCCAAAAGGCCCCCTAGTGCTCCTTTCCCAGTCAGTACCAGCCTCTATAGATAATCACTCTTTTTGGCATCTATAAGTTATTAGTTGTGTCCTGGTACAGATAAATGGGATCATATTGTAGTTACTTATTTGTCGTTCATAAATATTTATATCTGTGAGATGTACTCTATGTGATTGTATCTATCAGTTATTCGTTCTTTTTAATTTATCTGTAGTATTTTATTTTATGAATATGCCACAATTTGTTTATCCATTCTACTATTGATGGAAATTTTCATTGTTTCCAGTTGGGGCTCATAAGAATGGCATCAACATTTTTATATACGTCTTTTGCGTAAGAATAGTCCTCTTCCCAGGAGTTGAACTTTTGAGTGACAGGATAGGTATATGTTTAACTTTACTAGATGTTGCTGATTAAGTTCTCCAAACTGGCTATACCAACTGATACCACCCACCAGCAGCGTATGAGAGGTCTAATTGTTCCTCATCTTTACCAAGGCTTGATATTGTCAGCCTTATTAATTTTAGCCATTCTGCCGGGAGTGTAGTAATATCTCATTGTGGTTTTAATGTAAATTTGCCACATGACTAGTAATGTTGAGCACCTTTTCATATGCTTACTGGCCATTTAGAAATCCTCTTGTAAAGTGATTGGTCAAGTCTTTTACCCAAATTTTAAATTGGGTTGGCTTTTTCTTCTTAATGTACATAATTTCTTTATATATTCTAGATATGAGTTCAAATCGTCTTCTCCTAGACTCTTGCTTTGCCTTTCACTCTATGAATAGTATCTTTTGACAAAACAGAGGTTCTTAATAAAGCATAAAGCTCATGTAGGTAACTTTATTAAAATTTCATTTTCTACTGGTTTTTGTTTTCTGTTCAAAAAATTCTTGCCTACACCCATCCCTACTTTAACTTCTCCCCATGCTTCAACTCCCAGACAGCTAAATTAGTCACCAATTCCTGTAAACTATGCCTCCGAAATATATTTCAAATATGTTCATGTTTTCCACATTCACCTTTAAAATCATAGATCAGGTCACCATTATCTTTCACCTGAGCTGCTGCACCAGTCTCCTGACTGTGCTCCCTCTCACAAGAATTCTCTCAACCAGTTTTCCTCATTGAAGCCATAGTGATGTTTCTGAAATGCAAATGTAACCATGCCACTCCCATGTTGAAAACTGGCAATGCTTATCTACTTCTCTTGAGGCAAAGTCTAAATTCTTAAAGATACATTGAAAATGTTAATAGTTCTTCATGCTTTGCTTTTTTTCTTACCTCTCCTGCTTCTTCTATCTACTAACCCTCTTCTCACAGCTTTCAGCAACCATACTGATTTTCTTCATTCTTTAAATGTGCTACATACATTCTTTCCTTCAGGCCTTTGTGCATGCTGTTCCCTTTTCTGGAATATCTTACTTCAATACTCTTGTCAAAAGGGCTAATTTGTACTCAACCTTGCTAGATTACCATAGGATTCTTCTCCCTGAGTCATCATGAGGGCTCTCTAACACTGCAATTTACCCCATTACACTGCATGGTAAACATTAGTTTATGTGTCTGTTTTCTCCACCAGACAGTGAGCACCTTCAGGGCAAGGACTGTGCCTGATTCAGTATCTCCAGCTTTGACTATAGTGTTTGGTACACAATAAGTGTGAAAAGAAAAGAAAGAAAAAAGAAAACAAAGGAAGAAAGAAAAGAAAGAAAGAAGAAAGAAAGAGAAAGAAAAGAAAGAAAGAAAGGAAAGAAAGAAAGAAACAAAGAAACAAAGAAAGAAAAGAAAGCAAAGAAAAAGTAAATGGATGAGTCAGTACCTAGGCAGTTTTCTTGTTTACGGAGTGGTCTTGTGCCTTGCTAATCCTCTAATAGGAATTGGCTGCTGTCACTAGCACCACGATTATAGTTACCAATTGCATCCAGGGAATCTAATACAGCCTTAACCTCCAGGACCCCAGGAAGTCACTAAAGGTTCCTTGGTAGAAAGCAGTCATTAAAGTGAGAAATTAAGGATAAAACTGGCCAGAGATGGAGAGTGGGTTGTTGAAGAACATTTGTGAAAGTGCTGAGGACACTAGATAACTCCAGGAAGAAGCCTACTCAGGGAATAAAGAGACGAGGGCAATACACATGATGTTCTGTTCAGCGAAATGTCAGAACACAGTGACAGATGGGTTGTGAAGAACAAAGCATACTTAAGAGCCAAAAGTTGACTCTCCAAAGAAAATGTTTTATTTCTTTTCCCTACCAAGAGGTCTAGCTTCTTCAACTGTTGGATAGCCCACAATTTAGTACTACATTTGGAAATAAGACAATAAAACCTTTGGGCTTTCACATTCAGTCCCCAGAGCATCCTGGTCTTTGTTGGCAGGAGGAAATCAGTGGGCCATTGGTCCTAGTAGAATGGAGAAATGACTGCAATGGCAGTGCTTCAGCATAGCAATCACAATAACCAGGTGAATATTTTCACTGAAACGGGCTCTTTCCCTGTAGTGTACATATTTGAGAGTGTAAAACATAATGTAAGTGAGGTTTCGTTGCCAGCCTCACTCACTGTTACCACACTTTGCTTATCCATTCACCTAATTCAAGAAATACTATTGAACATTTACTATGAGCTAGGCACTGTTTTGGTTTTGTAGATACTATAGCAGACAAGATAAAGTCTTACAAAACTTACATTTAGATAGACAGAAAAGCCTCAAACAAGTAAACTCAAAAGATAACTTTGGAAATTAGTAAGTACTTAGAGGAAAGGAGAGTAGACAAAGGAAATTAGGATGCTTTCAGCTATAAGTAGTAGAAACTCCAACTCAAAGTCATTTAAAGAATAAAATCCAGAGGTAACGTAGGCTCTAGGATTGCTTCAATAATGGCTAAACAATATCAAGAATCCAAGTAGTCTCCATCACTGCTCTGCCATCTTTGAAACTGGCTTCATCCTCAGCCTGGGAGCAAGATGCTACAGCAATTATAGGTATCGCCTGAAGATACAACAAAGTCATTTTTCTCCTGAGCCTCTCCACAAAACAGGGGAAACCTTATTGTTATGGTAATGAAGATTAATCAAGCTTCAGGGTTCTTCACTTGAACAGGCTCCTTTCAAAGCTCTAGGTATGGGCTAGCAATGTATTCACATGGTCATAGGTTTTCATAAAATTTGAAAAGATAAGATTTTAACCACTTTCAGTTAAAGCCACTCTCTCTTTTCTACTCCAAAATCTCTTCTGTTACACTTTCCCTTGGGTCAGGTTGCACTGGGAATTTTAGGGAAATGAAGGTGCTGGACAGAGATCATATCACAGTACTATCCTACCATGCCTGACACCAGAAACATGTGGAATTGAAAAACAAACAAGGTTTGAAATAATCAGAGACAGAAGCTAGTCTGTGAAAGATCTTCCAACCATCAAAACATAAGATTATAAGGGGAAATTTTGGTTCTCATTCAAACTTACCAAAACAAAAAATTTCTCCTATATCAGCATAATTATAAACATCCAATAGAAAGACTTGGGTTTTTTGATATTCCACTTAATGAAGAGGAGTGAATCACATAAACATATTTGAAAAAATTAAATTTCGCTGTAATTTGCTGTGAACTAATGACACTGACAATGAATATAAAATTGATTTTGCCATTTGTAGGAGGATATTCCACAAACTGGTCTATGAGTGTCTTAATTCAAAGAGTAATCTTTTCTATGTTTAGTGTCTGTTTCAGGAGCTCTTGTAAAGCAGGCCTGGTGGTGACAAAATCTCTGAGTACTTGCTTGTTCATAAAGGATTGTATTTTTCCTTCACTTATGAAGCTTAGTTTGGCTGGATATGAAATTCTGGGTTGAAAGTTCTTTTCTTTAAGGATGTTGAATATTGGCCCCCACTTTCTTCTGGCTTGTAGGGTTTCTGCTGAGAGATCTGCTGTGAGTCTGATGGACTTTCCTTTGTGGATAACCCGACCTTTCTCTCTGGCTGCCCTTAGCATTTTCTCCTTCATTTCAACCCTGGTGAATCTGATGATTATGTGTCTTGGGGTTGCTCTTCTTAAGGAATGTCTTTGTGGTGTTCTCTGTATTTCCTGGACTTGAATATTGGCCTGCCTTGCTAGGCTGGGGAGATTTTCCTGGATAATATCCTAAGAGTATTTTCCAGCTTGGATTCATTCTCTCCGTCACATTCAGGTACACCTATCAAATGTAGATTAGGTCTTTTCACATAGTCCCATATTATTCCAAAAACATACCAAATGGTAAAGAGCATCAACACAGTGAAGAAACTGCATCAACTAACGGGCAAAACAGCCAGCTAGCATCAAAATGGCAGGATCAAATTTACACATAACAATATTAACCCTAAATGTAAATGGGCTAAATGCCCCAATCAAAAGACACAGACTGGCAAATTGGATAAAAAGCCAAAACTCATTGGTGTGCTGTATCCAGGAAACCCATCTCATATGCAAGGATACACAAAGGCTCAAAATAAAGGGATGGAGGAAGATTTACCAAGCAAATGGAGAGCAAAAAGAAGCAGGAGTTGCAATTCTCATCTCTGATAAAATAGACTTTAAACCAACAAAGATCAAAAGAGACAAAGAAGGACATTACATAATGGTAAAAGGATCAATGCAACAAGAAGAGCTAACGATCCTAAATATATACGCACCCAATTCAGGAGCACCCAGATACATAAAGCAAGTTCTTAATGACTTACAAAGAGACTTAGACTCCCACACAATAACAGTGGGAGAATTTAACACCCCATTGTCGATATTAGACAGATCAACGAGACAGAAAATTAACAAGGATATCCAGGACTTGAACTCAGACCTGTACCCAGCAAACCTAATAGACGTTTACAGAATTCTCCACCCCAAATCCACAGAATATACATTCTTCTTAGTACCACATCACACCTACTCTAAAATTGACCACATAATTGGAAGTAAATCACTCCTCAGCAAATGCAAAAGAATGAAAATCATAACAAACAGTCTCTCAGACCACAGTGCAATCAAGTTAGAACTCAGAATTGAGAAACTAACTCAGAACCACACAGCTTCATGGAAACTGAACAACTGGCTCTTGAGTGTTGACTGGATAAACAATGAAATGAAGGCAGAAATAAAGATGTTCTTTGAAACCAACGAGAATGAAGACACAACATAACAGAATCTCTGGGACATATTTAAAGCAGTGTCTAGAAGAAAATACACAGCAATAAATGCCCACATGAGAAGCAAGGAGAGATGTAAAATCAACACACTATCGCCAAAATTTAAAGAGCTAGAGGAGCAAGATCAAAAATACTCAAAAGCTAGCAGAAGACAAGAAATAACTAAGATCAGAGCAGAACTGAAGGAGAGAGAGACACGAAAAACTCTTCAAAAAATCAGTAAATCCAGGAGCTGGTTTTTCAAAAAGATCAACAAAACAGACAGACCATTAGATTAATAAAAAAGAAAACAGAGAACAATCAAATAGATGCAATAAAAAATGATAAAGGGGATATCACCACAGATTCCACAGAAATTCAAACCATCATCAGAGATTATTACAAACAACTCTATGCACATAAACTGGTAAACCTGGAAGAAATGGATAAATTCCCTGGATACTCTGCATCCTCCCAAGCCTAACCCAGGAAGAAGTCGAAACCCTAAAATGGACCAATAACAAGATCTGAAGTTGAGGCAGCAATTAAGAGCCTACCACCCAAAAAAGCCCAGGTCCAGATGGGTTCACAGCCGAATTTTACCAGACATACAAAGAGGAGCTGGTACCATTCCTTCCTGAAACTATTCCAAACAATCCAAAAGAGGGAATCTTTCCCAAATCATTTTACGAGACTAATATTACTCCCGATACCAAAACCTGGCAGAGACTCAGCAAGAAAAGAAAACTTCAGGCCAATATCCATGATGAACATAGATGCAAACATCTTCAATAAAATACTGGCAAACCGTTTGCAACAGCACATCAAAAAGCTTATCCACCATGATCAAGCAGGCTTCATCCCGGGGATGCAAGGCTGGTTCAACATATGCAAGTCTATAAACGTAATTCACCACATAAACAGAATCAAAGACAAAAACCACATGATTATCTCAATCCACGCAGAGAAGGCCTTTGACAAATTCAACAGCCCTTTATGCTAAAAAGCCTCAATAAACTAGGTATTGACAGAACATATGTCAAAATAATAAAAGCTAGTTACAACAAACCAACAGCCAATATCATACTGAATGGGCAAAAACTGGAAGCATTCCCTTTGAAATCTGGCACTAGACAAGGATGCCCTCCCTCACCACTCCTATTCAATATAGTATTGGAAGTTCTAGCCAGAGCAATCAGGCAAGAAAAAGAAATAAAAGAGTATTCAAATAGGAAAGGAGGTAAGTTAAATTGTCTCTATTTGCAGACGATATGATTGTATATCTGGAAGACCCCATTGTCTCAGCCCAAAATCTCTGAAACTGATAAGCAACTTCAGCAAAGTCTCAGGATACAAAATCAATGTACAGAAATGACAAGCATTCCTATATGCCGATAACAGACTTAAAGAGAGCCAAATCAAGAATGAACTGCCATTCATAATTGCTACAAAGAGAATAAAATACCTAGGAATACAACTAACAGGGAACGTAAAGGACCTCTTCAAGGAGAACTACAAACCACTCGCTCAACGAAATAAGAGAAGACACTAAACAGATGGAGAAACATTTCATGTTCATGGTTAGGAAGAATCAATATCGTTAAAATGGCCATATTGCCCAAAGTAATTTACAGATTCAACACTATCCCCATCAAGCTACCAATTACCTCTTCACAGAACTGGAAAACCACCTTAAACTTCATACAGAACCAAAAGAGAGCCTGCATAGCCAAGTCAATTCTAAGCAAAAAGAACAAAGCGGAGGCATCACAGGTACCGGACTTCAAACTATACTACAACGCTACAGTATCAAACAGCAGGGTACTTGTACCAAAACGGGAGATATAGATCAATGGAACAAAACAGAGGCCTCGGAGGGACACCACACATCTACAACCATCCGATCTTTCTACAAACTTGACAAAACAAGCAATGGGGAAAGAAGCCCCTGTTTAATAAATGGTGTTGGGAAACTGGCTAGCCATGTGCAGAAAGCAGAAACTGGACCCCTTCCTGACACCTTACACTAAAATTAACTCCAGATGGATTAAAGACTTACACATAAGACCTAACACCATAAAAACCCTAGAAGAAAATCTAGGCAAAACCATTCAGGACATAGGCATAGGCAAGGACTTCATGACCAAAACACCAAAAGCATTGGCAACAAAAGTCAAAATAGACAAATGGGACCTAATCAAACTCCATAGCTTCTGCACAGCAAAAGAAACAGTCATTAGAGTAAATTGGCAACCAACAGAATGGGGAAATATTTTTGCAATCTACCCATCTGACAAAGGGCTAGGATCCAGAATCTACAAAGAACTAAAACAGATTTACAAGAAAAAGACAAACAAGCCCATTCAAAAGTGGGCAAAGGATATGAACAGACACTTTACAAAAGAAGACATACATGAGGCCAACAAACATATGAAAAATGCTCATCATCACTGGTCATTAGAGAAATGCAAATCAAAACCACAATGAGATACCATTTCACGCAGGTTGAGAATGGTGATCATTAAAAAACCTGGAGACAACAGATGCTGGACAGGATGTGGAGAAATAGGAACTCTTTTACACTGTTGGTGGGAGTGTAAATTAGTTGAGCCATTGTGGAAGACAGTGTGGTGATTACTGAAGGACCTAGAAATAGAAATTCCATTTGACCCAGCAATCCCATTACTGGGTATATATTCAAAGGATTATAAATCGTTCTACTGTAAGGACACATGCACACGAATGTTCATTGCAGCACTGTTTAGAATAGCGAAGACCTGGAACCAACCCAAATGCCCATCAATGATAGACTGGACAGGAAAAATGTGGCACATATACACCATGGAATACTCTGCAGCCATCAAAGACGATGAGTGATGAGTTCGTGTCCTTTGTAGGGACATGGATGAACCTGGAAACCATCATTCTCAGCAAACTGACACAAGAACAGAAAATCAAACACTGCATGTTCTCACTCATAGGTGGGTGTTGAACAATGAGAACACATGTACACAGGGAGGGGAGCATCACACACTGGGGATCTGTCGGGGGGAATAGGGGAGGGACAGCAGAGGGTGGGGGAGTTGGGGAGAGATAGCACGGGGAGAAATGCCAGATATAGGTGATGGGGGAGGGAAGGCAGCAAATCACACTGTTATGTGTGTACCTATGCAACAATCTTGCATGTTCTTCACTTGTACCCCAAAACCTAAAATGCAATTAAATAAAAGAGTAATCTTTGCACAAGAAGACCTTAAAAACATTTCTTTCATCATTTATGAAAGAAATTTGATAAAGGTCTTCCCCAAATTTGACAATTCTAAAAATCTATCTGATATTACTAACATCAAGTTTTGATGCTCAAAGTAATGCTTCTAAATTACCAATGATAAAAAAATAAAATTTTAATCGACCATGTTAGAGGAAACACTAATTTATCATTCTTGTAGAAAATATTACAAAATCATTGTCATTAAAAGAGGTGATCAGAGAATACCAGCCAAAAAAGTCTAGGGAAAAATATATAACAGTCTGCAAGGCAGCTGATCAAAACAATGTGTTGTTTTGCCAAACCTGTGATGTCAGATTTTAAAAAGTTATAACTTATGATTTATGTTCTCGTTTTAAGTATGAAATTCCATAAACAATTTTATATTTGCAGTTTTGAATTGCTTTTATCAAAGAGTACTCCCCTGAAACTAAACACTTGAGTTCCCACATGATCTGGATTACTCCTACTCAGATAAATGAGAGGAAAGTCTTCCCAGAAATTCTGCAAAAGGCTTTTCCTTATGTCTCATTATATCCATCTTTTACTCATGTCTCTACCCATTCAGCTGAATGTGCCAAGAGATAACCTTACCACTGTAAGGACTGGTCTCACTTGAAATTAATGACCATTGCCTTAGGTGAACTCTTAATGTCTGCCTTGCAGTCATATTTCCCGAGTCCATTCTTTCTTCTACTCTTCTGGAAACTCATTTTATACCTTCTGTAATGATTAATTGTATATGACAACTTGACTGGTCTAAGGTATGTCCAGATAGCTGGTGAAACATTATTTCTGGGTGTGTCTGTGTGGGTATTTCTGGAAGATATTAGCTTTTGAATCATTAGACTGAGTAAAGACCTGCCCTCCCCCAATGTGGGTGAGCATCATGCAATCTGTTGAGTGCCTGAGTAGAACACAAAGGTGGAGGAAGGAGGAATTTATTCTTTCTCTTTTGAGCTGAAATGCTCATCTTCTCACACATTGGAGCTTTTGGTTCTTAGGCCTTCAGACGCTATAACTTAAACCAGCAGGCCCCCTGGGTCTCAGGCCTTTGGACTCAGACTAAATTATACCACTGACTTTCTTGGTTCTCCAGCCTGCAGATGGCAGATCATGGGACTTCTAGACTCTATAATCGCATGAGCCAATTCCCATAATAAATCTTTAATTTATATATTATATATTTATATATTATACATATAATATATAACTATAAATACATACTATATAATACATACTATATACATTACATATATATACTATATATACACATATTATTTATATATATGTAATTTATTATATATATATTATTGGTACTATTTCTCTGGAGAACCTTGAGTAATATACGTTGATTTCTTTTTTTCATACTTTGAACTCTTCCTCCCCCACCCTTATTCTAGTTGATGACCTTGCTTCCTATTTTAATGAGAAACAGAAGAAACCTTCCAAGAGCTCACACCTACTTGCATTTGCACACAGCATACCTTCCCTCCCATTTCTATGAATGCACTGTGCAGTACAATTCATCACCTCTCACTTAACCAGGGACTTTGTTCTAATAAATCTCTTTCTTCTGCATCATCAAGTTTTTCTTTTGTCATGGATCATTCTATGAGTCTATAAATACGCTGTTATTTCTTTTATCTTGACACAATTAAGTAAAATAAACCTCTTGACTCAGATTTGTCTTTTAACTACTACCCAAGTTCTCTTCTTCTGTTTATAGCAAAACACTTGAAAGATTAACCTATGTTCACAGTCTTCAAGTTCTTCTTCTCTAGTTTTTTTTTTTATTATTATACTTCAAGTTCTGGGGTACATGTGCAGATCTTGCAGGACTGTTACATAGGTATACACATGCCATGGTGGTTTGCTGTCTCCATCCCCCCATTACCTACATCAGGCATTTCTTCTAATGATAGCCCTTCCCAATTTCTCCACCCCCTGCTATCCCTCCCCTAGCCCCCCCACCCCCCAACAGACCCCAGTGTGTGATGATCCCCTCCCTGTGTCCATGTGTTCTCATTGTTCAACACCCACCTATGAGTGAGAACATGCAGTGTTTGGTTTTCTGTTCTTGTGTCAGTTTGCTGAGAATGATGGTTTCCAGGTTCATCCATGTCCCTACAAAGGACACGAACTCATCGTTTTTGATGGCTGCATAATATTCCATGGTGTATATGTGCCACATTTTCCCTGTCCGGTCTATCATCGATGGGCATTTAGGTTGGTTCCAGGTCTTTGCTATCGTAAACAGTGCCACAATGAATATACGTGTGCATGTGTCTTTAAAACAGAATGATTTATAATCCTTTGGATATATACCCAGTAATGGGATTGCTGGGTTAAATGGTATTTCTATTTCTAGGTCCTTGAGGAATCACCACACTGTCTTCCACAATGGTTGAACTAATTTATACTCCCACCAACAGTGTAAAAAGAGTTCTTATTTCTCCACATCCTCTCCAGCAACTGTTGTCTCCAGATTTTTTAATGATCGCCATTCTAACTGGCATGAGATGGTATCTCAATGTGGTTTTGATTTGCATTTCTCTAATGACCAGTGATGATGAGCATTTTTTCATGTGTTTGTTGGCCTCATGTATGTCTTCTTTTGTAAAGTGTCTGTTCATATCCTTTGCCCACTTTTTGATGGGGTTGTTTTGCTTTTTTCTTTTCTACCTATTCTAATCATGCTCATGCTGCCTGCAATCCCAAATGATCATGAATTCTATGTGACTAAATCCAGTGCTCATGACTTCATTTTGGTTGGCCCTTCTATAGCCTTTGACACAAATGATCACTCTATCTTCCCTAAAATACTTCTTCATTTGACTTTGATGAAGCCATATTTTTAGGGTTTTCTTCCTACTTTTCTGACTATTCCTTGCCTATCACCTTTGCTAGTTCTCCTCATCTTCTGCAGATTTCAGTTTAAGGTCTTATTTCTCATTTCTCTTCTTGTTTTTTTTTTTTTCTACAGCAAGTCTCATGATTATATCATCCAGTCTCAAGACTCAGATCATCTATATGCTTATGACTCTCAAATTTATGACTCCAATCTATACCTCTCCCTTGAACCTTTATAATCAACTGCCTTTTGATATCTCCACCTGTATGTCTAACAGGCATCTCAAACTTAAATGTTCCTAATTCAACTCCAGACCACCCCCCAACCAGCTCATCCTGCCATCTGTCTAATCCAGTTAACAGTAACTCCATATCTTTCAGTTTCTCAGGAAAAATAATCTTCGTAACTTCCAGGATTGTTCTTTCTTTTGTTTATACTTCATATTCAACTTACCAAGAAATTCTATCAATTGTACCTGAAATGTATATATATTCAGAATCATACAACTTCCCACCACTTCACTGTCACCATCTCTCACCTGGATTGTGCCTTAAAAATATGTACAGAAACACACAACTTCTCACCAATTCACTGTCACCATCTCTAACCTGGATTATTGTGATAAATAAGCTGCTCTCCCTATTTCTGCCTTAGCTCCTTGCCTGTTCCCTCTACTACGATGTAAAATACATGAGGGGCAGATCTTTAAAATTTGCTTTGCTTATTGCTGTATCCCCCAGGACATAGAAGTGTACGGCTTATAGAAGGTGCTACGGTTTGAATGTGTCTCTGCAAAATTCAGATGCTGCCAATGTGATAACATTAAGAGATGTGGCATTTAAGGGGTGATTAGGGCAATAAGGTGTCCTCCCTTGTGAGTGGGATTAGGTCTTCTTTATAAAAGGGCTTGATGGAGGGAGTTACCCCCTTTACCATTCTACCTTTCGCCATGTGAAACAGCTCCCCTCCACTCCAAAGGATGCAGCACTCAAAGCACCATCTCGGAAGCAGAGACCAGACCCTCACCAGACAATTAAATCTGCTGGTACCTTGATCTTGAACTTCCCGGCACCTAGAACTGTGAGAAATAAATGTCTACTCTTTATAAATAACCCAGTCTATAGATTTTGTTATAGCAGCACAAACAAAGGCAGAAGGTGTGCAGAACACATCTTTTGAGTGAATGAACGAATTGTCTAGAGTTGGGTCTTATATCCATTCCTCAACCAACATTTAGCAAGTAAGATACAGTTACCTGTATACTTAGCATGCCCATTCTTCAACTGTGGCAGCATCAGCTTCCTTCAAGACACAGAGTTCAATGTGGAGACAGCTAAACACATGAACACAAGCAGTGTCCCATTCAGGCAGCAAGAGGGAATTCATGCTATGTAGACAATTAACAGTGTCCACCACGTAGGATGGGGAGGTAGGGTAATAGAAAGGGATGTTTTAAATCGAGTAATAAAGATCTCTCTGAGTAGAAGACATTTTATCTGAGATCTGAAAGGTTAGGATGATAAGAAGACCAGAGGAAAAGCTTTCCAGGCAGAGGAAAACGTCCATGCAAAAGCTTAAGGCAGCTAAGAGCTTTTGCGTTTCAAGTGCTGAAAAGAAGGCAGTTTGGCTAGATTCCAGAAAACAAAGGGAAGAGTGGGATGGGGTAAACTTGAAGAGGGACACTATGCCATCTCCATGCCTTCGATATCAAGGTCAGTGACATGAGGAGACAATAAGAAGCCACTGACAGGTTGCAAGCGGGGGGAATGACGTGATTTGTCTTATGCTTTAAAACACTGACTTTATCTGCTGGGTGGAAAATAGGTTGTAGTAGGACCAGATAAGGAGTGCGAAGACCAAGCTACGGACCTGGTCAGAAATGACAGCATCCTCCTCTTCCTGAACCTTTGTAATAGCCTCTGACTGGCTTCACTGCTTCCACAGGCTTCCCCTTCCATTGCTCTTTGTATTGCTACCTTAGCAACCATTTCTAATGTTGCTACTTGAATACTCTGCCCAGTACAGTCAAGGCAACAATTCCCCACTCCCCACTGGCAGAATCAGGTCCAAACTTCTTATATTCCATTTGCAAGGCTGCACACACCTAGAGAAAGGGGTACTTTGTTTAATTTTTGGAACAGTATGAATGGGGGGGTGGATCTGTTCTCCATATTTTATTGGCTGTCTCTAATTCACCATTAAATCAGCTAAGGCAGCAGCACCTCCTCCCAGAAACAGGAACCTCATATTGCAAGTTACGTGACTAATGTTCCTCGGAATCATGCAATGTGGTGGTCCTGCCTGAAGTCCCAGGCTGTGCTAGGTGCACCTTGTCTGTCTTCCCAGATGCCTGAATCTGCAGAATTATATGAGGCTTCCTACTTGCCTTTCCTCTTTCACTATAAATTGAATGCCCCCGTGATGTTTTCTCCTCCTCTACCTCCTCCTTCTCCTTTTCCTCTCCATCCCCTTTATATTACCAGTGTCTTTACAGTGCCTTGCACAAAGTAGGTTGCCAGTATTATTTTTACTTGAACAACTATGCTAGATTCCCTGGAGTGTAATGATTGACTCCTCTCTGTGTCGAACATAATAAAGGACCTTGCACAGAGTAACTGCTCACTAAATGCTCCTTACATTGAACCCATTATTTACTCAAGACCACCTGCAAGCCCTGTTGTTATGAAAGTAATGGGGATTTTTTTTGTTACAAAGCACTCAACGAGGCCATCCCCCAAAGCTAAACTTACACTCTTGCCTCAGTTGAAAGGAAATGCCTTCTGATGACTGTTCTCTAATCACAAAGTATCTCTAAGTACCCTCCAAAAGCAATTGCTCCTGAGAATCACATTCAAACATGAATCCAATTCCAGCTCTTATGGTATCCAGATCCACATTATGCAAGACACCAATATACACCTGAAGATATTTTCCAAAAATGTCCAGACTTAGTAACCCTCCCCTCCCCTTAGGAGCTAAGAGGTTTTAGTATCCCTCAAAAATGAGAAATTATTTATGGGAGAACACATGCCCACTCACAAGAAAATGCCTCAAAAGTACACACATAAAACTCAACCCACCAGCCATTTTTGGTAAAGACAGAAATCACCAAATCATATACCACTGATGAAGATATTTTGTGTGTTTCTGTCAATATTTATATATGTCTTTTGATGCTTGGTGTGATAACATTTTTTTAGTGTAATTTATCAAATTACACCCAGGAAAAGAAGGCCATGGCTTGTACTTGTTATGGGTTGAATTGCACCAAAAATAATTTGTTAAAACCCTAATTCCAAGTATCTCAGGGTATGTCATGTTACGTTGTAGATGTAATCAGTTATGATGCGGTCATGCTGGAGTAGGGTGGCCCCTAATCTAATATGGCTGGTATCCTCAAGAGAAGACAGAAATCTAGACAAAGGCACAGAGACACACAGTGAGAAGGCCATGTGACAGTGAAGATAGAGATTGGAGTAATGCAACTACCTGCCAAGAAACACCAAGGATTGATGGGCTAAGAAGCAAAGAAGATTCTCCTCTAGTGCCTTCAGAGGAAGCATGGCTCTACTGATTTCTTTATTTCAGACTCTGGCTTCCAGAATTATGTGAGAATAAATTGCTATTGCCTTAAGCCACCAAGTTTGTGGTATTTTGTTACAGCAGCTGCAGGAAACTAATAGAGTTCTTCATGCCATTTTAAAGGAATACAAAGGAAACAAAGAATGGCTGAGTAGTAGGAGCAGTGCATTTGGAAGAACACTGGGTTAAGTAATCAGATGACCTGAGTTTGACTCTGGATCTGACGCTAATGTATCATCGGTGAGCTAGTATGACTCAATTTCTTCATTTATAAAATGGGAATGTGGACTGGCTGGCTTAACTTATAAGACTGTTATCTGTTGTAAAGATCAAGTAAAATAATGTATGGAAGTAATCTGAAATCTGTAAAATCAATCCAAATGTGAAATATCATTACTACTATTAAAACCAGTAATCTACCTGATTTAAACAAATCCTCAATATCCGTAAATTTGGTTTATTTAAAATTGCATTTAGAAAAGCAAACCTTCAAAACTGAGGAATGTAGGTCTACTGTGAAGAGAGGAGCCCCAGAGTTCTGATTAAGATGAAGGGAGAAATATTTAATTGGTCCCAGGTGTGTGTGTATGTCTGCCTATTAAAATATTTTTTGTTATTGTTCTTTTGTTAATAATTCAGGATGTAAAAAATTAAGCCCATCAATTTTTAAAAAATATCTGAGATAATTCTTTCAACTCCTTGGCATTGTTTGATGAGAGTAAATTGCTACTACATATAAAAGGTTTCTTTTTCTATAAAAGGTTTCTTTTTCCATTTTGGTGACGTTTTCACAAAGATCTTTGATTTTATAGTGAGTTTTAGTCACTTTTACTATTAAGAACACATAAATCAAAATTGCATTTGTATAACGTTTCAAGTCTGAATGTATAACACAAAAATAGAAAAGTGAATCATAATTGGCTAAAGGTACCCCTTAGTATGGAAAGGGTCCAAAATGGAAAGGTGAATCATTTTCTTAAATGGCACAGAAAGAAGACAATCTAGCCCATTTTCAATCTCAAGGTCTCTTACTTCCACCATCCCACTAACACACATGTACATACAAAGAGAGGAGAAAAAAACGCTTTAATGTAGGAACTAAAAATACATGGCAACTGCTTCAGGACCTCTAAACACTCTGTCTTTCCCTGTGACTCTGGGAACACTCCTATGTCTGAGGACAAAGAACTTTTAGGGGCTTTCTAAATTTAGTATGTTGTGCATACTGATAAGTGATGACTAGATGTTACCACCAAAACCATAGCTTTGGCTTCCACTATTCGAGGCTATCCAACATTTAAGTAACAACTGGAATAACAAACAAAGGATATCTGTTTGGACAGAATAAGTACCAAATAAATGTTCGTTGATTCTGTTGACCCCAAAACCAGAAAAGCAAACATGTCCATTGATGATAATGATGATGATGATGACAACAATGGCTAAAAATTACTAAGGGCCTATGTGATGGTCAATTTTATGTGTCAACTTGACTGGGTCATGGGGTGGCCAAATTAAACGTTATTTCTCAGTATATCTTCAAGGGCGTTTCTGGATAAGATTAGCAGTTAGAGAGATTCAGTAATAAAGAGGATTGCTCTTTTCAATGTGGGTGGGTATAATCCAAATCCACTGAGGGTCTGAATAGAACAAAATGTGGAGGAAGGAGGAATTTCCCAGCCCTCACCTTGTGTTTTTTTGTTGTTGTTTTGTTTTGTTTTTCTGTTTCACAGCTTGAGTTGGGACATCTCATCTTCTGCTCTTGGACTAGGAATTACACTATTGGTTCCCATGGTTCTCAAGCCTTTAGGCTCAGACTGGAATTATACTACTAACTTTCTTAGGTTTTAGCTTGGAGACAGCAGACTGGAGGGGCTTCTCATTCTCCATAAGCATGTGAACCAATTCTTCCTAAGAAATCTTTATATGTATATGTAAAAGACATACATACACACATATATATATGCTGTTAGTTTCGTTTCTTTGAAGAGCTCTAAAGAGCCTATTATGTTTCAGAAACTGCACTAGGCACTTCAATATGCACTCTACATTGACTTCAATGCAATTTAACAAGTTTAACACTCAGAACACCATTGAGGTTCCTAGAAATGCAATGTGACTTCCTCAGTGTCACACAAGCCAGGACTCCAGCCCAGGACTTGGTGGGTCCTAAATTCATTGTGCTATCAATGAGACAACTTCTGGGTCAGGTTTTGCTTTTTAAAAAGTTTCTTTTAACAAGATAAAAAAATTCCAAAGATTTTTATATGTCTATTTGCTCATGCACATGAAAATGGTATTGGCTTCATTTTACAGATGAACTAAAGCTCAGAAAGATTAACCAGCCCCACACCACAGACCTAAAAGCAATGAAGGCAAGGCTATACATAGATTTATCTGTCTTCAAAATTTACATTTTTATTGGCTGATCTCTTTTTTAAAAACGCACAGTAAATTGTTTTCTCTCCTGCCCTCCCTCCCCTCCTCTACTTTCCCTTCCTTTCATCTCTTCCTTTGCCAGAGCAGAGACTCTCTCTACATAAACAAAAGGAAAACCATTGGCCAGGGAATGATCAATACCGCAACAATATCCAGACATCACAGCACCAGAATATCAGTATGTATATTCCACAAGAATTAAGATACCAGTCAAAGCCTCAGAAAGACCTTCCCAAGAAGATACATGGAGGCAATGGGTACATCATTGAAGGCCTTAGATCATAACAGAAGATAGTGGCTGCCTCTTTTCCCACCCTCATTGCAAAGCAGCTGCTCAATGATAAGAGCCATATAGAGTCTTCTAGGAAGAAAGTGGTCCAGAGTAATTAGGAGAACATCAGATATCAGCACTGGAAACAAAGTTATCAGAAAGAGCATCTGGAAGAAATCCTATTATGAATCATAATTTGGGAATCCATTTTTTTGATACTTGACTCAGAAGGAGCCTTTAGGTAGTTTCAAGCCTTTGGATTGTCAAAGCACCCTGAACAGCTGGTCACATTGACGCTCGACCGGCACTGTGGTGGTTCTCACACTTGGCATCCCTCCTATGAACTACCATTGACTGCATTTTTACCTCAGCCTATTAGGGCAACCTGTTCTCCAGAGCAGGAGAGAGCTGAGGGTTTCCAGGTACAATATCATATGTAACTTCTAGTGAAAATCTTAAACATTTCCTCTGCAGCTATCATTGCCTTAACCAAAACATGATTTTCCTTTAAATGTCACTGTTTAGCAATACTCTTCAGTGAAGGCTGCTTTTCCACAGTACTCACTCCTCAGAGATAAAATATAAGCTATCTCTCTCCCTGCTCTCCAGCATAACTTCCATAAATCTTCTTAGCAACCTCTCTGTCCCTGAAGCCTTTGCCATCTGGTTAGGCTTACATCTTCTCATCTTCTGCATTGTTAAATTTTAAAAAATGCTAGTATCAATTGTGTGCCTCGCACCAGGCTATGCACTTTGCACACTTTGTCCTAAACAATCCTCACAATTTCCTTGTGAGGTATGTATTATTATCCACAAGGGATCGTACACCCCTTCCCAAGGTCACACAGGTAACAAGTTGTTGCACGAGGTATGAACTTTGATCTGTCTGGTTCTAAAGGCCATCTTTTTTTAAAAAAATTATTATTATATTTTAAGTTCTGGGGTACATGTGCAGATTGTGCAGGTTTGTGACATAGGTATACACACGTTATGGTGGTTTGCTGCATCCATCACCCCATCATCTACATTAGGTATTTCTCCTAATGCTACCCCCTCCCCTATCCCCCACCCTTCTGCTATCCCTCCCCTAGCCCTCCACCCTCCAACAGGCTCTGGTGTGTGATGTTCCCCTCCCTGTTTCCATGTGTTCTTATTGTTCACACCCACTTATGAGTGAGAATATGCGGTGTTTGGTTTTCTGTTCTTGTGTCAATTTGCTGAGAATGATGGTTTCCAGCTTTATCCACGTCCCTGCAAAGGACATGGACTCTCTCAAGGTCATCTTAACTACTGATCTGTGTAGAGAAACATGATAATCCTGCATGGTAAGTGCAATATTGGGGGACATGTAAACGGTACAATGTGGAAACACAGTGAATGGCACGGAGAAGCTGCCTGGATAATTCAAAGTCTTCAGAGAAGAGCTGAGGAGAGGGAGATGCGACGGGTTATTCCCCAGGAAGATGGGGAATAAGGCAGAAGATGCATTCTATTCATAGGATGCAATATGTGCTAAGTCATGAGTGTTCATACTGCGTTACAATAAATATGAGTAGTTAATATGGCTAGAATGTTGTATCCATGTGGGTGAGTAGCAAGACACATTATTTGACAGGTAAGTAAATCAGTCTAGATCATAAGGAGACTTGGAGGGGGCATAAATGTTCCCCAAAGGCTATGGGGATAAATCCACTTAAGGGATTAAAGCAAGCATGAGATTTGTACTTTTGAAAGCTCACTGTGGCAACAGTGTCAGACAGATTTTAGCAGGGCAAGCTAGCAGGCAAAAAGGCCAGTTAGGAGACTGGTCATCCATGTAAGAGAGAGTGGTGGTCTTGTGATGGAAAAAAGGGAACAGATTCAAGAGATAGAAAGAATTCAGTAAAATGAGTAAGTACAAAATTAATGTACCCAAATCAATACTTTTCTATATACAAATAGTAGCTATTTAGATTATGTAACGGGAAACAATTCCATCACATTAGCAACAAAAAGATAAAAACTCAAAGGATGAACGTTATTAAATCCTTGGAATTATCATTTTGAATAATCCTGTGAAAAAATATATAAAACTCTATAAAGGGCTAAAAGAACAATTAATGCAGAAACATACCTTGATTTTAGATAGGAAAGACTCAATACTGTAAAGATATTGATTCCCCATGTATTAATCTATAAATTTAATGTAATCCAAATTAAAATTCCACCAAGAAATTTTTTGGAGAAATTTGTGTGTAAAAAGTTATCTGGAAGAACAAACATGCAAAACACTATATAAGCACAGTTGTTAAAATCATATCCCTTTGAGTCAGAAAGACCATAGTGGAATCCAGATACCCCTCCCCCATACATGACTACCACTGCTTCATGAACTTCAGCAAGTTTCATAACCTGTCTCTCAGTTTCCTCATCTGTAAATGGAGATGAATAGTTTTCAGAATTTAAATGAGATGATACATGTAAATAAAACATAGTGCTTTGCATGTGTTAAATAAATATCACTTATTATGACTAATGAATACATTACATTGAACCATATGAAACTGACATTTTTTATAGGTCAAAAGTGGTCAAATATTGGCAACTTTATGTGATTCAGTCTAACATATGACAAAGACGCAGTGTTCCTCATATGTAAATAGTTCTACAATGTTGAAAAAAATATCCTAATAAGGAAATGAGCAAATAAACAGGCAGAACACATTTTAAATGGCCAATAAGTATACAAAAGTGGTTCTATCACTAACAAAAATATATAAATTAAAATAATTATGAGGTATTATTTTGGACTTACATTGGCAATAATTTATGATGATATGTTAAGCATTTGCAAGGCTATATGGTTACAGGTACAAACAAAACCTATTGGCTTTTGAGGATGGTTGTTAAAAAACATGGATTTCAAAAGCGAAAGCGCCTGGATTTCAATATGAAGGGTCATTACCCAAGAAGATGGGGAATAAGACAGAAATGCATTCTATTCATAGGGTGCAATATGTGCTAAGACATGAGTGTTCATACTGCATAATAATAAATACGAGTAGTTAATATGGCTAGAATTTATATCCATGTGGGATAAAGATGGGATATAATTTTTACGATAAGCTAGCTGTGTGAATTTGGGCAGAAAATCATCTCTCTCTTTCCCTAAATTCGTGATGTTCAAAGTTGACAGTCTCCATCTCATAAAAGTTGTTGTGAGGATTAAACAAGTTAATTTATGTAAAATGCTTAGAACAGGGCCTGGCTCACAGTTAAATGTTATGTAATTTATTTATCTATTTGTTTATTTTTGGCTTTTAAAAAACATTTATTTTAGGTTCGGGGGTACATGTGAAGGTTTGTTATATAGATAAACTCATGTCTTGGGGGCTTGCTGTACAGATTATTTCATCACCCAGGTATTAAGCTGAGGACCCAATAGTTACTTTTTCTTCTCCTTTCCCTCCTCCCACCCTTCACTCTTTGATAGGCCCCAGTGTGTGTTGTTCCTCTCTATGTGTCTATGATGTGTTCTCATCATTTAGTTCCCACTTATAAGTGAGAACATGTGGTATTTGGTTTTCTGTTTTTGAGTTAGTTTGCTAAGGATGATGGCCTCCAACTCCATCCATGTCCTTGCAAAGGACATCATCTCATTCTTTTTTATGGCTGCATAGTATTCCATGATGTATATGTACCACATTTTCTTTATTTAGTCTGTGGGCATTTAGATTGATTCCACGTCTTTGCTATTATGAATAGTGTGTTGCAATGAACATTTGCATGCATATGTTTTTGAGGTAGAATGATTTATATTCCTCTGGGTTATATACTCAGTAATGAGATTGCTGGGTTGAATGATAGTTCTGCTTTTAGCTCTCTGAGCAATTGCTGTACTGCTTTCCACAATGGTTGAACTAATTTACACCCCACAACAGCAATGTATAAGTATTCCCTTTCTCTACAACCTTGCCAGCATCTGCTATTTTTAAAAACTTTTTAATAATAGCCATTTTGACTGGTGCATGATGGTATCTCATTGTGGTTTTGATTTGCATTTCTCTGATGATTAGTAATGTTGAGTATTTTTTCACATGTTTGTTAGCTCCTTGTATGTCTTCTTTTGAGCAGTGTCTGTTCATGTCTTTTGCCCATTTTTAATGGGGTTATTTGCATTTTGTTTGTTGAATTAAGTTCCTAATAGATTCTGGATATTAGATCTTTGTAAGCTGCACAGTTTGCAGATATTTTCTCCTATTTTGTAGGCTGTCTGTTTCCTCTGTTGATAGTTTTGTTTGCTGTGCAGAGGCTCTTTAGTTTAGATTCCATTTGTCAATTGTTGTGGCTGCTTTGGTGTCTTTGTCATGAAATCTTTGCCCATTCCTGTGTCCAGGATGGTATTTCCTAGGTTGTCTTCCAGGAATTTTATAGTTTTAGGTTTTATATTTAAGCCTTTCATCTACCTTGAGTTGACATTTTGGTGTAAGGAAGGGGTCCAATTTCAATCTTCTGCATATTGTTAGCCAGTTATACCAGCACCATTTATTAAATAGGGAGTATTTTCCCCCATTGCTTGTTTTTGTGAGCTTTATTGAAGACCAGATGGTCACGTCTTTCTTCATCATCTCCATATCCAAATGATCAAGTTCTCCCTCTTCCGTATGGAAACACTACAAAAAATTGCATTCATGTCTTCTTTTCCATCAGTATCACCATTCAGGCTCTCAATAGCTGATCATCATTTCATAACCTCAGGATGACCTCTGATTATCCTGCATCTCCCCCTGTCCCCCCGCATCCATCCTTCCATACCACCACCTACGTCTTCTTACTTAACCTCCAGACAGCTCATATCTATCTCCTGCCCCAAAACGTGCAATGCCTCCTTATGCCTACAGAATAAAGCATGCAATTCAAGACAATTTAAATGTCAATATAAACACTTTGGCCTTTGTGACTTTCCACATGCTGTTCTCTAGCCTGGGTTGCTGTTTATTTAGTTCTCCATCTCTTGCAATCATATCCTTCCTTAAGTCATAGCAAGTGCCACTTCCTCTGTGAAGACTTCCTTGAGCATTTGATCAATTCCATTCCCTGCCTTCATTAAGTCAGATTTATTTTATTCTATACTTTGGGTTTCCATATCCCATCTATTGTTCCTATTTATTTACTGGATCCTGTATGGATTAGTAATCATGATTTGCTTGTCTCCTCCACTTGTATGCAAGCTGTTTATGAATAGGAACCATCCATCTTTATTCATTCTTCTTATTTCCCACACAGCACAGAGCTTGCCTTCTAGGAGATCAGTGCACGCTTATTGAGATAGAAACTAAACAGAATCATTTAAATCCATAGACCGCATCAAGTACCTAAAAGAAGGAGTGACTTACCAGTTTTCTGCTTCTGAGAAGATGGAATGCCCTTACTGAAACCCAGCCAAAAGTCCATCTGGGGGTTTTTCTAGTTAGGTCTACTTCCCCCAGGGCTCAGCCATAAGGTGTGGTTGATTGGTCACATATCACCCAGTCTCTATCTATCTCAGACTTGTGTGTGGAAAGAGATGTTGTAAAAGAGTGAGAAGCAGGTCTTGGCTGGCATTTCAGAATGATAAATTATTTGGGGGGATTTATTGGTTTCTGAGTAAGTTTAAGCCCTAAATATAATGGCATGTTTATAAATTTTAAACTTTATTCAAGAAACTATTTACTTTCTCCATTACCCCTATCATAAAAGATTATTTTTCTCTACGATTTAGAACACATTTCTTTAGTTGGGAAATCAGCAAATTAAGGTAATGTTTGGCCATTTGGGAAAAGAATCTCTACACACAACAAAATCAACTACTGAGACTGTCATATCAATCAATAAGGTCCAGACAAATGTTTAACACAGACATAGCGTAAGCAAATGTAGATGTAGGGCAGTGAAAATAAGATGAAATTCAGGATCAAAGATATATGAGTTTGATTCCTGGCTCCACCACTTCTAGCTGTATGACCTTAGATCCGTCACTTAGGCTCTTGGGCCCGGTCCTTCTCTCATCTGTAAAATGAAGAAAGACAAATGGTTCCCTGGCAAGCATGTAATGATGAGCAAATGTGATAAGGTGCACTGAAGTGGTTCATGAAGCCCTCTGAAAACTTAGCTATCGTTATTTTTCAAGTAAAAAGGCATTTATAGATGAGTTAGTATGACATTCTCCTTTTGCAAATGAGGAGACTTAGGCTTAGAGAAGGGGAGCAGTCCTACAGCTAGTTAGTAGTAGAGAACAGTTTAGAACCTGATTTTCTGGCCTCCTATGCTCTTGCTATTATATCATACTTCCTTCTAGACAAGGGAAGCAAGTAGCTAACTGCTTCACAGAACTTAGGACAAAGTGGACTAATTGTGATGAGGTGTCGACACAATGTCTCATCTTGGAGACAAACGGAATTTTCTTAGTACATACTCTTTTCTGCCCTAAGATCACTTCTTTAGAATTCCATGAAAACATATTCATTCTACTGAGTCACTCCTGCCTTGCAGTTCAGGTGAGTCAGAATCTTAGCTATCCACATCAGAAGTTCGATTTGCTGTCAGGAATAAGATGAAATGAAAGAGACACAGATTCACAGAGAGGCCTTCACTTTCCTATCCTTGGGGCATAAAGTAATTTGAATGGAAGAGCACTAAAGAGGAACACAATCATTAATTTCACTGCAGTATTAGTGCCTGCTGTGGAAATAAATTGGTAAAACAAACATAAATAGTATCATCTGGGGGTATATAGTGGCCAGTCACTAGTATTTGTAAGGTGTATAGTAGAGAGAGTAAGGGTATCTGATGGGAAGAGAGATGACCTAGATTCTGGTAGTCATCCTACTAGCAGTGTGACCTTAGACATGTCTCTTAGCCTTAGAGAACCACAGATACGGACAGTAGTTCTGCCAGCCTCCCAGGACTAAGTTTTAAATGAAATACAGGCATGATGTGGGGAATTCAAGGAGATAAAGAATCAAAAGCTCCTGGTCTGTGCCAGATGCAGTCAGTTTAGCTCAATAAATATTAGCAACTACTGCTATTATTGTTATTGTTATGATTGCATTGTTTAGCGGCTCTATCTTCTATGACTACTTCCCCATCGTAACTACCAATAAATGTTTTAAACAATATGGGACCACAGGTAAGTAAGAGGTGAAAGTCAAACAGGAAGAAGAGAAGGCAAAGTTCAGAAGCCACAATGGATGGTGGCAAAGAGCATGGGCTCCAGGTAACTTGGACGTGAGGTAGAAGCCAGGCTACATATCCTAATTTGGAGTTGCATCAGCAGGCTAAAGGTACTGAATCCAAGCCTGTCTGCTTATCCACAAGGTGACATCACAGTCCTTCTGTATGCAGTTGTTGTGAAGGCTAAATGAGATAAATTGCAGACGTGTTAAATGCCTAGCACAGAGAAACTGTTGGGTAACTTGTTAAAGCGAAAGGATATACATCAAAGAACACTACAAACTCTAAAGTGATATAAACATGCAAGAAATTATTATGACAAGGACAAAATTCTATGCAAAACACTAACACTTAGCTAATTGCTTAAGTATTATGGGAAAATTCATTATACTGTCCAAATGTAAAACATGCTCATTTACAGCAGTTTCCCTACAGCTGTGCCAATGGTGAGGTGGAGAATATTTGAAGATTTATTTTAAACACAGCTGCTTTATGTATTATTGTCAATTTTCTCCATTCTCTTCAGTTTGAACCTTTGAACTCCATCTTTTATGTTTCGAAAATGGTCAGAACAGTAGACATTTGATGACGGTAACTCACAAATGTGCAAAGAACACTCTCCAAAGTGAGTTAGAATCCATACGACCTCCTTTTCTCTAAAAGCCCATGGTTTGTTCCAGATAATTGCTCTAAAGTCATTGGCCTTAATGTATGGAATATTGCAGAAAAGAAAGATAATTTGCCTTCAGAACTTATTTGGGGGTATCTTTTTACAAATGGCTACTGCTGTAACTAAGTTTCCTGATAATTAATATTTGGGGGAGAAATACAGAGTTATAGATAACTATTTTAATAGTTGTAATATTGTAAAACTGAGATCTCCATGAAATGTACATATATATACATATGCAAACACAGCTATATTTCAGTACAAACACACATACACACATACGTAGTATATATACATATATATATACAGAATATTCATACACGATATATACAGTATATGCTATATATACATATGTGCGTGCTTGCATATATATGTACATGTACGTTTTAACTATATGTTAACTACATATATAGTTAACATACATATATAATTGAAACATGAATGAGTTCAAGGTCTCTTTGGTAGTTTGACCTTATTGCAAATCTTGGAATTTAAGAATTTATAATTAAATGCACCTAGAAGATCATATTAGTCTGAACTCTACTGAAACTAGAAACTCCGTCTACAGCCTCTGGAGCAGATTCCCTTACTTATAGTACCTTTCCAATCACAAAGCAGCACGTCTCAGCTTCATTTTGAGAAATGACTATCTTACGCAGAGCTCCAGCATTTTTATAAATCAGAGGCTTGAGGATTGCAAACTGGTTGGAAGAAGGGGTTAGAAAACTTGTCTTGAAGTTGTATTTGCCAAGCAAATACGCATTTTTTCTTGAGAGACAGGGTCTCACTCTGTTACGTAGGCTGGAACGCAGTGGCACAATCATGGTTCACTATAGCCTCAACCTCCTGGGCTCAAGCAATCTTCCCACCTCAACCTCCCAAGTAGCTGGAACTACAGGCATCTACAATTACACCAGGCTAATTTTTAAATTTGTAGAGATGGGGTCTTGCTATGTTGCCTAGATTGGTCTCAAACTCCTAGACTCAAGTGATCCTCCCACCTCAGCCTGCCAAGGTGTTGGGATGACAGGTGTGAGCCACTGCACTTGACCAAGCCCATAGTTTTTACCTAGAGTATGTGTTTACTTGAAGTAGCTTGGGAGTGGGAGAAATCTATGGAGATTAAGCGGGGCTAAAATCCTGTCCAAACTACTCACTGGTACCTCTACTGCTTCCAGAAACTTTCAGTTTGGCCCTTGGCAGTGTGTCACAAATATGCGTGAATGTGCTGGCTTACACAGAGTGTCGGTAAAATGCCAAATGCCAGGGAATTTTGTATGTTAAACTAAATTATACAAATGATCATTTGCTAAATCATCATGATTTCAATAGATCAACCGTGCTAAGGACATTCCGATGAAACAGTGAATTCAAGCGGCAAGATATTGTCAATCAAAATTAATTAAGAAATTATGTATCAATCAATAATGCTCTAAGAAGTATTATAATGACCACCGTTATTCTGTTTAAGCATAAACAAGATAATCAACCATGTTACCTTTCTGGAGATTAGATCTTTTCCAATTAACTTGACTTAATTAACTCTCTAAGGTACTGAACTTTAGATGCCTCATATACCGTACTTTAAGATTATTAGAATTGGAGAGTTCACTGGGTTAACTGTTATTTTAATGTTATAAATATATTTACTCATTAGACAAATGGAATTCAAAATTTAAATTCATGTGTATGCGGGGGAGTAAGGAGTTACAGAATTTTTAAAAAATGAGCCCAATATGGACAACTGAAATAACTAAAAATGAAAGACTCTTGAGACCAGTCTTTGTTCCCTCATTAAGGGTTATAGGAAAGGAAAAGTCAGTCAATTTCTGGTAATCACATGGGGGCTATTTCAACTAGCCAGTTTTAATCATTCTTCTACAATATTGCTCTTGCTTCCAATCTCATAGAGAGAATGTGAATAGATTGGAAAATCTTCAACTTCCGCTACGTACCCTCATCTGCCTTAGTATCACTTTCCCTGCCTCCCCACAGGAGGGCACAGTTCCACCTTTTATTTAAGGTGAACCCCTTTACCTCTGGTTTCCATCCCAATCGCCTCTGTAGGCAACCACACTCTATTTGTCAACCACACTCTATTTGTATTCTCAGTCCCTCTCTCTCCTCTAGTTGCCTCTCCTTAGTAAATACAAAGGCTTAAGTCTCCTGCATAGTTGAGTGAATAAACAATATCCTGCTTTAACCCTCCAACTCTGTCTTTCTACTTCTGGAAAGACTTCTGTATACTTCTTACATCCCCCTTCTCAATATCCAGTCATTACTCAACTGACTAGAGTCTGACTTCTGCCTCACGGTACCACTGAGACTGCTCTTATGGAAATCTTAATGACCTCTTAATCCAAGGGCCATGCTCAGTCCTTGTCTTTTTTTAATCGAGGTAAAATTCACATTAACATAAAATAAACATTTTGAAGTGTATAATTCAATGACATTTAGTACATTCATTTGTTGTACAACGATCACCTCTAGTCCTAAAGTATTTCCATAACCCCAAAAGGAGACCTTGTTCTCATTAAGCAGGGTCTCTCCCCATTTCCCCTCAATTCCCTCAGCCCCTGGCAATTATTAATCTGCTTTCAGTCTCTATAGATTTGGTTTTTCTAGACATCTCATCCAAGTGGATTTATACAATGTGTGGTCTTTTGTAACTGGCTTCCTTTATTTAGCATACTTTTTTCAAGGTTTATCCAGGTTGTAGCACATATCAGTACTGTATTCCTTTTGTAGGTTGAATAATATTTCACTATATGGATTTACCACACTTTGCTTATCTATTCTTCAGTTGATGGGCATTTAGGTTGCTTCCACCTCGTGGCTAGTTCTTATCTGGTTTGACCTCTCAGAGGCATGTGACATTGCTCACCTGTCATAAATCCTTTATTTCCTTCACTACTGAAATGGACCACTATTCTAACTTCTCTGACCATCACCCTCACATTCTCTCTTTCATGGGGTTCTTCAACGTAGGGATTCCAAAGAGCCCAGCCTTGATCTGGTTTTCTCATTCTCTGCACTCCACTTATTTAAGTGAGCATACCTACTCTATAGTACCAATTACTAATGGCCCCTGTGATGACTTTGTCTACATCTAGTACAGATCAAAATGTGCTATTCCCAGGATGTGAAGAAAAATGAAACGAGTTTTTCTAACCACAGTATGTAAACTATGTTTGGGATAGCTGCAGAATAGTTTATGCTGACTGTCAATCATTCACCACCCAGGAAAAGTGAGATTGTGGGAAAGAGAATGATGTGGAACCAAATGCTTTTCAAAATAGCCTCCCCTCCACTGCCCCATTTCTACCGTTCAAACCACATATACACAGTATCAATTCAGTGGATAAAGAACTCAAAGCATATGTGTCATGCGGACAGAACAATTGGTTGACTCACTTTTTCATTTTCCAATCTATTGCTTTGTTGTCAGACACAGTGTCAGTGCAAAGTTTTAGCAGCAGGGGGATGGTTTCATTTCCGCAATTCATGCTTTTGTTGTTTTATTTTTACTCCTCAAATTGACTCACCTTTGGCTAAAGGAAATCTACAATCGGCAAATATTGACTCAAAGGACTGTGCAATTTACATCTTAATGCAGAGTAATAAGTCTCATTGCAATTCTCTGGGGTAGACCTATCCTGGTACATTTTTGCCTTTTGCTTTCAGTTTAACTCTTATTTTTACTTTGTAATTTTAACAAGTAACAAAGATCAATGCTTTACATTTCCAGTGGTAAAGCTAGACACTGTAATATCAACAGTTTCTCTTTAGTTTCCAGTCCTTCCCCAGGGATTGTAACGGACAGGAGTCATTAGGAGACTGTCAGTGTCTCAAGAGAAGTGTTTCTCTTGTTAGTAAAACTAACTGGAAATCATTCATTAAAATGTGGTAAGCATTTATTGTCTACCATGTGTTCCCAGAGCCTTCTTGACATTCATACCTCGGACTGCAATCAACACATTGAATAGAAATTCTGTTAACTTTTCTATTTCTCTTCTTTCTACTGTGAATTTTTGGGGCAAGGACCATGTCTTGTTTACCGTATCTCCTATACCTGTGTAAAAATAAATGTTCATTTATTCATTCATTCAAGTAAGCAACAATGTTACTCAATGCCTACCATGTGTCCAAGATTGTTCTATATACTAGGTATTCAACAATGAATAAAACAGACAAAAATCTCTGACTCTCTTAGTGTTTATATTCTCAGGGTGAGCAGCAGAGGGGTAGACAATAAGCAAGAAAGCAAAATCCACAATATTTAAATGATGACAAGTGCTATGGTAAAAACAAAAGAGGTGAGAGGTAGAGTGTGGCGAATAGGAGGTTTGTAGTTTTAAATAGGGCAGTTGGGGAAGGTCTTACTGAGAAGGTGACATTTGAGCAAGAGCAGAAGGAGGGGCAGGAGAAAGTCATGTGGATATCTGTGAGAAGACTATTTCATGCCAAAGGAACAAGTTTAGGGGTCTTATAGGTGGCTGTAGGAATTTGGAAAGATCTAAAGGACAATGACAGGAGCTGACTCATATTCTAACACAGTTACTCAGGCTGCTATGAAGAAAATATACTGTAGAAGGCAAGAGTAGAGGCAGAGAAATCATATAGGAGGCTACTGTAGAGAACGTACAATCAAGAAACGATGGTGGCTTGGACCAAGATGAGATCAGTAGATGTTAGAATAAGTTATCCTGTTCTGGATAAATTTTGAAGGTAAAGCTGAAAGGACTTGCTAGATGATAGTATGTCAGGTGAAAAAAAAAAGAGAGAGCAGTAAAGCACAGCTTGAGATTTTTTGACAGGGAAAGTGGGAGGTTAGAGTTGCCATTTACAGAGATAGAGAACACTCTAGAAGGAGCACATTTGGGGACTGAAGAATCAGGAGATCAGTTTGGGTTATGTGAACTTTAAGATGTCAAGCAGGGATGTTGAGCAGGCAGGTGGACGTATGAGCCTAGAGTTCAGGGAAGAGGTCCAGGCTGGGGGAGAGACATTTGCCAGTGATTGGCATATACACAGTAAAGCCAGGAAATTTGACAATAGCAACAAGGGGGTGAGTGTAGATAACGTGAAGGTAAAAGGCGGGAGAAAGAGGGAGAACCGGCAAAGGAGACTGAGAAGAAATGGCTTGTGAGGGAAGAGGAAGCTCAGGAGAATGTGCTGTCCCAGATGTTTTTCAAAGAGAAGAAATTGATCAACTGAGCCAAATGCTTCTGACATGTCAGGCAACATAAGGACTAGGAGTCGATCATTAGGTTTAACAAAGTAGAGGTCATAGGTAACTTTGACAAAAGCCATTCTGGTAGAAGGGAATGTTTGATATGAACAGGTTCCAAAGAGAATGAAAGGAGACGAAATGACCATTTAGGGAGAGAGAAAGTAGAGAAAATCAATACAAGCAACGTTTTAAAGGAGTTTTTATTCTATAAAGGGACAAAGAAGTAGAGTGGTAACTAGGGAGAAATGTGGGGCCAAGAGCGTTTCTTCTTAATTGGGATACAGAGAATAATATGTGTATACATTTGTGAAAATGATCTAGTAGAGAAAATAAAATAGATGACGCAGGAGACAGAGAGGAGAATGATGAAGGACAAGGCCCTTAACTAGTAGATGAGATGGGAGGAGCGTAGTATAACAAGCTCCTCAGTGAACAGCTCCCAGTGAGAACTTTCTATACTAGTTGTTTGCATTGCTAACACGGGACTAGTTGAATTCTCTAAAATATAAACTCCACGATGGCAAGAGTGTTATGTGGTTTGTTCTTCAAGTTATTCCCAGTGCCTAGAAGATGGTTTGGCACGTATGAAAAGAGCATAACAGATATTTATTGAATGGGTGACTAACTTGCCTCTAATTACTTGATGATGAATGGCCCCAGTGCTTCAAGATTGGGCTGCATAGTGCTATGGAGTTTTTTTTTTTTTTTTTAACACATTTGTTAATTTTAATTGACAAATAAAAATTGTGTATATTTCTTGTGCATAACATGTTGTTTTGAAATATGCATATACTGTGGAATGCCCAAATTGAGCTAGTTAACACATGTATTACTTCACATATTTATTTTTTGTGGTAAGAATACTTAAAATCTACTATCTGAGCAATTTTTAAAAAGACAATACATTGTTATTACCTATAGTCACAATGTTGTACAATAGATCTCTTGAACTTATTCCTCCTATTTAACTAAAATTTAGCATCATTTGAACATCTCCCCAAACTTCCCTCACCCCTGCCATGCTATGAAGTTTTAACAATTTAGTGGGATGTATGCTAACATCAAATTTTGATCTTCAGAAACATACCATATGTTCTAAAAACATGTTCTTACCTGTATACATAATCTAAAAGTGATAGGCAAGTAAATGTTTTGGAGACAGGAGCAGTACCATCAACGCTGTCATAGATATATCTTAAATATATACTCAACAACAACTTTACATTTATTTAGATAATGATAGTTTTGGAGGCTCCAGTCATTACTGGGGAACTGTTAAGAAAGTGCTATGCACACATCTGTTGAGTCAAAGTTGCAGCTTAAAGCTGTTGGGAGAAAGTGAATGTTGCAGTCTTTGGACAAAGTGGAAATTCACCTCTTTCTAACTAGACAATTAGTGACAGAGAGTTTTTGATTCCTAGCACAAGCATGTGTTATAATGGCTTTTCACTTTAATTAGTTCTAAAAGCCAGTGCCTGATATAGGACAGAACTCTCAGCACCTAAGACTACTTTAGGAAGGTCCTGACAACAAGCCCCTCAGAGAATAAGCCTTCAAAGTATGAAAGAGGCATTCTAAATAAAATGTTTATTCAACTCAACAAATATTTTTTTCACAGTGTTCATCTGACATTTTTACGTTTTGCTTCGGTGTGGTGATACATAAATGAATAATACACAGATTCTTACCTTCAAGGATTTCATGGTCTAATAGTGGGGACCATCTAGGAAACAGATAATTAGGGTAGCAGTTAGAGGATAATATAACACCGTTGTTCAGGATCATCTAGGAGGGACACCTAAATCAGCTCAATAGGGGATTTAAGGAAGATTAATTTTTTTAATAGAAAATTTTAAATATGCCCTAAAGTAAAAAGAGAATTGTAAATTAAACCCCTGTGTACCCATATCCCAGCTTCAATAGTTATCGGCATCTTATCAACCTCATTTCATTTATTTTCTTCTTCCCATTTTCTCCTGAAGTATTATTTTAAAGCAAATCACAGACATAATTTCATTTCATCCATACATACTTTATTGCACATCTTTAACTTTAAAACTTGTTAAACTGTTATCACACTTAACACAATAACAATAAGAAAGACTTCTTAAGGAAAGTCACATCGGAATACACGCCTGGAAGACATGCAGGAGGGGTCAAGAGAAGGCAATGAACGCGGCAGGTTGTGTTTCTGGCCAAGTGAAGGGACTCTAAGCCCTTAAAGAGACTAGAGAGAGTGTGGCTCTTCTGGAAAACCACAGGATTAGTCCAGTCCAGCTCATCAAAGGGAGAATGTTGATGGCTCTGGGCCAAGCTCTTCCGTCTTGCTGTCTTGCTTAATCTTTACAACAGTGGTACTATGAAATAGGAACATATCATTAACTTCAGACAAAGGAAGGAGGCTTTGAGATGTTAGGTAACTGGCCTATGGTTCTGCAGCGAAACAAGTGGAAGAGCTGGGTTAGGAAGCCTAGGTCTATCTGAATACCTGGGCGCTTAACCACTGCACCACCCTACCTGCACAGATGTTTGTGATTGGCCCTATGTTCAAGCATTAATCCCTTCGATCTTGTTCTATTTAATTATCTACCATACCAATTAATGATGAATTGACTTGCTTCTTACAGTGTTAAAAATGAATTTTTGGGGGTGGAAGGGTTAGTTGGGTTTAAAGAAGTAGATATTCAGAGCAAGACACTCCTTTAGGAATCTTTTGCAGCTCAGGTAACATGAATTTAACTGAGTCATCTACTGCTGCCAGGTAGTAGCATATACTAATTGCAAGTAAATAAATCAAAAGGGTCTAAAAGTTAAACAAAAGCCTCCTGAGTGCTGAACTTGCAAATCTACAGCAGCAAAGCAATAGTGAGCATAGCAGACATAAGTACTCCTGTATTTACTTTCTTGAGAAATTCCAATATTTGCTGATCCAGATATCCTACGGTAAGAAAAGGTTAATTATTATGTTTTATGTGAACTGAAATTTGTATTTAATTAACAGATTAAGTTATTCCCTGTTGCTAACAGGCTGTGTTCTCCATGAAACCAAATATTATGACAATTGCCAAGTTTATTAGTTTACTGTGTGAATGCTAGAAGTCTATTTTACTGAACCCCCACTCCTCTTTATTAGATTCTGCCTGAAGCTGAGATTTTTAGATATTACTATTTCCCTGCCTTTTAGTTTCGTAATTCTGTAATTCTCAAGGTATGCATTTAGTTTCAGGTTTTTCCTTTACAAAGTGATACTCCAAAGCCTGCCCTACTTCAATTATTGCAGCCTCAGAATCACAAGAAAGAAGGCACATCATGGTTAGCCTGCTTCATAACCCCAGCATGCCTCCCACAGGACATGCTGGCTGAGAATGTGGGCTCTATCCCCAGACAGACATGGGTTCTTATTCTAGTCCCACTACTGACTGGCTGTGGAACTAGGGAAAAGAAAATGTGAATATGGTATAGTGGTTAAGTACCTATGCTTTCATCCAGGCTATCTTGCTTTGATCTCCAGCTCAGCTCCTCGCTTAACTGTACATGTTTTGGCAAATTGCATAACATCTGCATGCCTCAATTTCCTCAGCTGCAGAATAGGGATGCCAATAACAGCATCGACCCCATGGAGTTGTGGTGAGGAGGGATTGAGTGCTAGGTAAATAGATGTTAGCTTATATGAATTTCCCAATGTCCCAGGTCAGAGGTGAGGGAATATTTTGTGATTGTTGAGGACCTAAAGGGCTGCAGATAACTTCTGTGAAATTATAAAACAAATAAGAACGTGATTTCCTCCACATGCACGTGAGAGATGGAGCATTGCACATTGTTCAAACTAGTGGCTACACAAGGCTAGAAGGGTCACATTGTAGAGATGTCCACTGAGACTGTCTGAGTGGCTCCTGCCCAAGTGACAGCTGCACTCTCTTCAAGTTAGAGCATCTTGACTTCCAGAAGGGTCCCATACAATCAGCTTGTCTCTCTAGCCCTGGGAAACTCCTTGGGGTAGGGGGAACAATGAGGTTAGGGAACTGCTGACTGCAAGATGTCAGCAGCCTGGTGAAAGAGTCCCTGAGTGCCAGATGGAAACAGCATTACTGCAAGACCTTTAGAATGCCTCATCATAATCTGGGGGTATTAAGAGCTTCTTGGATATCTTTTAAAATTTGATTTAAAATAAAAAAGGCGGATTCGTTAGAGGACAGAGGTGAGGAACCTTGTTGACATCTAAATGCCACTTAAACGTTAAAAAGATCCCGAAGGGAATTTATTTAATCCTAATGTAGGGCGAGGAGAAAGGGAAGAAATGGGGTTAGAGAAACAAAGAGAAAAAGAAAAATGGTAAGCGAGGAGCAGGGGAAGGGAGCAAATAGAAATAGTGCAGAAGTATGAGAAAGAGCCTGGACACAGAAATGATTCCCAAAAGCCACACTGGGACACAGCTGCATAGTGTGTAGGGAAGCACCTCAACTTTAGCGCAGAAAAGTTCCTTAGGTTTCATTTATTCAAACCTGTTCATATTAGACATGGGGAAATTGCAGGCTGCCTGCTCATGGTCACATAGAGAGTCTGTGGGATAGCTGGGTCATGATCTCTGGCCACTTGCCTCCTTATCTGGGGCTCTGAAAATGTGTCCCTTCCCGGGTACATGTGTTGGTTGTAAATGAGAACTATTATCCTCCTAGAATACTTGCATCAAACTGCAGGTATATTCATGCCGCTTCCTGCCCTAGAAGTCAAGGTTTCATTGCATGTTGTGCTTTGTAAGTGATATATGATTGCCTGGGTATAGCTTGGGTTCTTTGGGAGGCCAAGAGGTGAAGGGCTCCAGCAAAGCCCCAGAGACAATAGTGAAGGAGCCTCACTTACTTGAGAGAAATGAAAGTCCTGAGTCTTGCACAACTTTATCAAGGCAGATCAAAAATGGAATTTGCAATTTCTTCTGAGAAAATGGTGATTTCTAGCTTTGTTAAAGAGTGACTTTCTCATTCTTGATACACAGGCTGATACTATGGAGTGATTATCTGTCCCATTGATACCCAGTAACATGGGAGAAGAAAGAGAAAGCTTGTAGCCTGGAAGAAGTTCCTTGAGATGCAGACGGAAGCAAGTGATTTTCAAACAATTTCAGAATAATATTACAATATAGACAAAAGCAAACAGATACTGCTTCTGACTATGAATTCTTATACCCTCATTCCATCCATAAATACATTCCTCCTGTGAGTTTACTCACCAGCCATCTTGTCTCTGAATTCGCATCTTGCACTAATGAACAACCCAGACCTGCACAGAATAGCCCTTTCGTAGGGTTCAGGCTGTAGCCTCTTCAGCTTTAGTTCATCCTTATGAATTTCAGTACTATCTCTCAGGAAAAACAAGATCACTATCAATTTGCTTGATGTCCTTTGTGAGAAGCAATAGGACATTATTAATTCTCTCCCAAGACCTTTCCCCCTCTCACCAAGGGATATAAACAGAGTTATTCTAAACCATTTGCTGTGTTTTGACATTCTTTTCATAAAAACTACCCTGACCCATCCACAAGAGCAAAGGAAGACATAAAAGATAAAACTGCCAGGGTTTAAGTCAAAGATCAGTTAAAATATCTAGCACTTGTCAAAAATAATATTTAGAAAAAAGAACTCCCAGAAAATACTGTATGCTGATTTCCAGTTGATCATAAAGGTCAAAGGAGCAAATCCCATGGTGAGCCTTAGGTTCAAAATGAAGAGCTAAATATCTAATTATGCATGAATAAAATAATGTAATGCATCGAGAAGGATATTTTTCTTTTAATGAAAACATTAAAAAAAAGATTTCCAAAGTTAATAGGGTTGTGGCAGTGAGTCTGACACCAATGATATAATTCACTAAACAACTTAACTATAAGAAACCCAGCTAAGGAAATGGTGACAGCTCCTTCAATTTGTGTGTTAGTTGGTATTGAGGGGTGGAGTCAGTTGGCAAGTTGGGGTTGGGGAGGTAGCTAAAATTTGAATCTAAATAAGATTCTAGAGCCTGTGCTCTTGACCAAGAATGATGTGTGAAATGGGGTTCAGATGAAGCTCAGGGATAAGATGTATGATTTGAAGATACCACCCACCCTCCCCATTAACTCTAGGGATATATTGGGCAGCAGAGGTGGTAGATAGGAAAAGGGCTTCCCAGAATGATATGGTTTAGCTATTGTATTAGACTGTTTTCATGCGCTAATAAAGACATACCCAAGACTGGGTCATTTATAAAGGAAAGAGGTGTAATAGACTCACAGTTCCACATGGCTGGGGAGGCCTCACAATCATGGTGGAAGATGAAGAGCAAAGGGATGTCTTACATTGTGGCAGGCGAGAGAGTTTGTGCAGGGGAACTCCCACTTACAAAGCCAACAGATCTCATGAGATCTACTCACTGCCGTGAGAACAGCATAGGGAAAACCGACCCATGATTCAATTATCTTCACCTGGCCCCACCCTTGACATGTGAAGATTATTATAATTCAAGGTGAGATTTGGGTGGGGACACAACCAAGCCATATTAGCTGTGTTGTCACCTAAATTTCATATTGAATTGTTAAGTTCCCATAATCCTCACATGTCATGGGAGGAACCTGGGGGAGGTAACTGAATCATGGGGGCAGTTCCCCATGCTTCCGTTCTCATGATAGTGAGTTCTCATGAGATCTGATGGTTTCCATCACCATGATTGTGAGGCCTCCACAGCCATGTGGAACTGTAAGTCCAATAAACCTCTTTCTTTTGTAAATTGTGCAGCCTTGGGTATGTCTTTACCAGCAGTGTGAAAATGGACTAATACAGTTGGATCAGTGATTGGAATGATGCTCTACAAGCCAAGGAATGCCAAAGATCGCCAGCAACCACAAGAAGCTGGAAGAAACAATAAGGGGCTTTTCCTTCTTTGCTCAGCACTTCTCCTCCTGCCACCATGTGAAGAAAGAGCGTGTTTGTTTCCCCTTTGCCATGATTGTAAGTTTCCTGAGACCTATCTAGCCATGCTGAGCTATAAGTCAATTAAGCCTCTTTCCTATATAAATTTCCCAGTCTTGGGTAATTTTTTTTTTATTAGCAGTGTGAGAAGGGACTAATACACAGAATTAGAAAAGAGTATTTGAGTTTTTTGTTTGTCCTTTGTTAGTTTCTCTTTCAAGTTTCTACAGTCTGTACTGAAGATATAGCATCATTGAAGTGCAGTTGGTTGGAATCTCTTCCTTTAATCAAGAGATTTTTAAAAATTTAGCACTTTTATCAAACACTCTTATGGATTGAATTGTGTCCTCTATAAAGGTATGTTAAAGTCTTAATGAAGATACATGTGAATGTAGCCTTATCTGGAAGCAGGATCATTGCAGTGTAATCAAGCTAAGATAATGTCATACTGGATTAGGTTGGTAATATGGTTTGGCTCTGTGTCCCCACCCAAATATTATCTTGTAGCTCCCATAATTCCCATGTGTCATGGGAAGGATCTGGTGGGAGATGGCAGAATCATGGGGGTGGGTCTTTCCTGTGCTGTTCTCCTGATAATGAATGGGCCTCATGAAATCTGATGGTTTTAAAAATGAGAGTTTCTCTGTGCAAGCTCCTCCCCTTAGCCTGCCACCATGCATGTAAGACATGACTTGTTCCTCCTTGCCTTCCACCATGATTGTGAGGCCTCCCCAGTCATGTGGAACTGTAAGTCCAATAAACCTCTTTCTTTTATAAATTGTGCAAGTCTTGGGTATGTCTTTATCAGCAGTGTGAAAACAGACTAACACAGTTGGATCAGTGATTGGAGTGATTGGAAGGAATGCCAAGGATTGCTGGCAACCACCAGAAGCTGGAAGAACAATGAAGGATAGACCACCAGAGCTTCTAGAGAGAGCATGGTCCCGCCAACATTTTGAGTCCAGACTTCTAGTCTCCGGAACAATGTGAGAATACATTTCCTGTGTGTTGTAATCCACCACATTTGTGGTCATTTGTTATGACAGTCCCAGGAAACTAATAAAGACAGTATTACTTTGGATTACCTTATGGAATAAAGTTAGTCCTCTAAGGAACAAACTTTTTGGCTCTTGTGTCTAAGAATTGAGGACTAATAAATAATCCCTTCTGGATGGATACTCCCAAATGAGTAACCACATCATTTCTCAAAAACACTAGGGTGAAGCTTTAATTATATTATATTGTTTATTAATAATAAGCTGTCTATAGATGTCCACTGTGCAGAATGGACACTCAAGCTAACATATTTGCTATTTGGTAAATTAATTCCACCTGCTCCACTTATTTATCATTTTCACATTTCTTGGTTTCTTTCGATCCCTGACTTCTACATTTCCCTCTATGCTCACTTTGGAACTATATAAAAACAGTCCTGGAAGACAGTTCTCTACATGGGATCAATTGCAAAATAACCTTTAAACTTCTGAAGCAGATCTTTGGTATCAAAGAATTCCAACACCAAATTATTTCCTTTAAAAAGTTCTCTCTTAATTAACATTAAGTAGTTCTTATTATTATTCCAATAGATCTGCATTTTGTCTTGCTGTTGATAAAAGTATGTGCTTATCTCTTTCATGCATTACAATGGAAAATTGGAAAGCAATATTTAGTATGTCACTTTACAGCCAAGATACTCTAGAATATTGTGACAGTAATCTGATTATCTTATCTGAAATGCATTTAAACACACACACACACACACACACACACACACACACACACACCAGCTTATCTTTGATATTGCTGTCAAGAATTTAGTATTACTATTCAGTAAAACTTTTTGTGTTAGGAAAGCAAAGCACCTGATTAACCTAACTAAGTGACTTAATCAGGGGTTTTACTGCAGATGACAACATTGTCCCTACTCTGCCTATGAAGTGTATGTTCTTATGCAAAGCAAATTAATATCTGAATTCTTAACTGACGGCCTTCATCATGCATCTATAGAATAAACTACAGAGAGCTGCAATCAATGAGGTTCCCCAAGGTTATACTTTATCCAACATGTGTCCTCCACCTGCTTGTCTATGAGTTTCTCTGAAACCCCCACAATTTCAGCGATTCTTCAAGGTTTGACAGCTAATGCAGCAGAATGCATCCAGAAGTCTTCCATTAAATGAGAACATGTTATAATACTAGAGAGAGAAAGGAATATTCTGGGACATAGGTGCTCTAGTCTTGTTTTATTCACATATTGAGATGAATTTGTCTATCCTATCACATATTTGACACCTTGGAATCCAGAGATGAGATAACTTTTTTGTTGTGAAGGATGAGGCTCAGGAATCAGTGGGAGGGGATTGGGAAAGGAGGCCTTGGCCACTTCTGGATAATGATATTGAGCATAAATATGAAGGGATACATAATAATGGACTAACAGCATCTCTGCTGAAATGGCCTACTTACCCACCAGAACTCTACACTTCTAACCTCATCACATACACCATATCTTCATCCTCCAGACTTGCATGATGAGCCCTAAGCCTGATGTTACAACTACAGAGCTGTATTCCATAGACCACTACAGAATAATATTATGACCAAGAGCTTGGGCTTTTGCAGTGAGACAGGTTTGTATTTGAATCACATCTCCACTATTTATCGGCTGTGTGACCCAGGGAAACTCACTTGAGCTCTGTGGATGTTCAGTTTTTCATCTGTAAAATGTGGATGATGAAACTTCCCTAATGAAGTTATTATGAGGATTAAATTACATAATGCTTAACACACTGCCTTACATACAATAAGCAATAAATAAGTATTAGGTAGTATTACTATCATTATTATTATTATTGAGATGGAGGCTCACTCTGTCACCCAGGCTGGAGTGCAGTGGTACAATCTTGGCTCACTGCAACCTCTGCCTCCTGGGTTCAAGCAATTCTCCTGTCTCAGCCTCCCAAATAGCTGGGACTGCAGGCGCACACCACCACATCCAACTAATTTTTGTATTTTTAGTAGAGATGGGGTTTCCCCATGTTGGTCAGGCTGGTCTCAAACTCCTGACCTCAGGTGATACACCCACCTGGGCCTTCCAAAGTGTTGGGATTACAGGCATGAGCCACCACGCCCGGCCAGTATTAGGTATTATTAATGAACCAAATCCAGGCAAATTAGCATTTGCTTCTGGTAGTCAGTCATTGAACAGTAGATCAAATGGTTGACTAATTGATCTAGTTAGGCCCCTGAGAAATCCAAAGTAACCTTACTCTATTTGTGGGCCAATTATACCACCTTACTAATCAAATGGGGGCATTTAGTGGTCTAATTCGCTAATATCCAATGTACCCGCTAACAACTAATCAGTTAACGTATGGGGAGACAGAATGAATAGCGAGGTTTCAGAAGAATCCAACAAATCCTTTTGGCTGATTATACTTAGGGAGCAGGACTGTGTAGCATGACCCCCAAATTTTATGATGTTTGCATTCTTTGGCCTCCCTACCACACTTGAAGAGTGTCCTGTATGACTCTGAGAGAGTCTGGCTTACAGATGGTTGGGCTCTCTCCCCTTCTAGAACTCCTTTCCAGACCCAGAAACGCTGTGAAAATCTTTTCTTGTTAAGGTAAATGACAAGCTGAGACAGAAACATCAAGGGACTCCAGGAAAGGCCCAGCTGGGATGGCAAACTGTTTGGTATTCAAAACCAAGGATGTCAATAGACAAGTAGAATATAGACATCCAGAGGAGGAAAACCAGACCGGGGAAAGGTCTAGAGGACAGGGACAGTGGGATTCAAGTATTTGAAGGGTTCTCAAGTGGAAGAGGGAGTAGACCAGTTCTGATGTATTCCAGTGGGACCAGTAGGTAAAAGGGCTGGAGAGACACATTTGATAAACCTGGGTTGATCCAAAATGAAGGAGCTCCCCCATTGATGAAACTGTCTGAGCAGAGGCTCAATAATCAATTCTTAGGGAGGTGGGGAGCGAACTCCTCCTTTGGAAAATAGGGATCCTTCTACCTCTAAGATGATATTACCCGATGACTTTATAACAAGCTAGAAGATTTATATTTATTATTTACTTCAGGAGGCTTCCATTAGGTTATAAGTCACCTTATGGATAATCCCATGCAAAAAAAAAAAAGGATAAACTAATCAAATAAATAACTTCAATCTGTTTTATATCAATTAGTGCATAGTTACTCATTCTAGTCTAAATTACTTTTTAAAACAAGTGAACAGTCTATTACTAGTACTGGGATTATACAAAGAGTATATGCTATTTGCAAATATGTACAGTAGGAGGAATAAAATATGCCCCAATAAAATAACAGCTCATAAGTTTCAACATTAAAAACTCCGATTTAATTTTTAATCCATCCTTACGAAGTCGCTAAAGACTTGTAAGTCTTTGCCTAATGAAGATCTACAGTATAACGGCCAGAGTACTCTGAGGTGGGAGTGCAATGTACCTCGAAAAACATTTGAAAATCCATTTAATTATATCAGGTCCCATGACAAACATTTATGAATGTACACATCAAAAACTAGAAGTGTGATTCGGGATCACATATTATTGGCTGAGAAGCAGAAACAACACTAAGTAAAATTCTGCTTCTCTTCCCCAATCAACAAGACTGACAGTTTAATTCAAGTTTTGGTTTCCTTAAGAAATAAACCTACCATGCAGTACCATTTCAGCTGTATCAAATTCCCCAATTCCTAACACTGAGTTCTTATAACTTTTGCAAAGCTGGTAGATATGCCATACATATTTCTGTGGAGACTAATTGTAGATAATAGAGACTGTTCATTCAAGCAAAGAGGAAGAGTCCAATAGCATCCTAGGCTTCCCACACACTGCTGTTTGCACCTTAGGTGTTATAAACTGAATACTAATTAGATTTTAACACTTGTAATTAGATGGTTTATTCATGCTGTTGTAATGTATTTTTCTTTTCCAAATTTGGTTTCACAGTTGTCACTTTCCAGATCACTGCCTCAGCTTTTGGTGGCATCATTGACAACTTCCCACAACCTCCACCATTACTCAATGTTTATTTGTTGAATGAACAAATTCTTTAGAATACAACCACTTCTGGTTTACTGCAATAGTCACCTAAGCCGGCCTGGCTTCTTCTATCTTTGATCACTCATAGTCTGTTTTCAACATAGCTGCCAGAGCGGTTCTCTTAAAATCAAAACAAGATGACGGCCCTTCTCTGTACTGTTTCCTCTAGTAACTTACCATTCCACCCAGGATAAAAGCCAAAGTCTTGTGTAAGGCCTCATCTACAAGGTCCTATACAGCCTTGTCCATTTATTCTGTCCCACCACCTGGCCTTCACTTCCACCCAACCAAACCGCCTCACCACCCACCAAACCCCACCAACCGGTTTGGCTGGTGGTGCCCACGACCTCTGGCACCTACACGCGCCTGGCCACTGCACCGCCATGCTTTGCACCCGCCATCGTCATCTTATTGGTTCAGTTACATATG